>OZ059789.1:4407624-4660548 GCA_964057025.1 Standfussiana lucernea
AGTTTAGTCACAGGACATTACTTTTCATATTCGGAATTTTCTACATGATGTAGATTAATAGGCTAGCACTGACAGGTTAACGACCCCCGCATCGGTATAAACACTAAACACATGTTGCCAAGTCGCTTTTCCAAAAACCTTTGCCAAATTCGTTCCTTAAATGTTATTTCCAGACGCGAATTAGTGCATATTATACCTAAAGTTAGTAAACCAATATTTATAAATAATGTATTTCGTTAACAGTTTTATGTTACTTAGTATTTTTGAATAAATATTTTGTTTTTAATTTCGATGCTAGGATTTTTTTGATAATTTAAAAATATTCCTATGAACTAGTATTACCAGTGTTTTCATTTACTGTCGTATTGTCGGCGCCAACCTGTATATGTACATAGATTACCGTACTGAATAATAATTTGTGCTATTTTGATTTCATAATCAAATAACCCGTGAATAAATTCCTATGTTTACGTATATTTTATTGCATCGTTATCACTACGTCAAAAGGGTCCTTTGTCCTGTAATATCAACGGACCAATAAATGTTCGTTCATTCATTCACTGAGTGAGGGACGTACAACTTCATTCCCGGACACGACCGCGGGAATTCACTTCTCCGTTTCACGGGAATGAAAAATGTCCGGCATTCCGTCACGTACAGGGCCCTAACCCGGAATGTATTCAAATTAAAATATGTACCCTGTACATTAGGATTTATTTATTATGTTAAAGATTAATCATACGTAGAACAGATTTCGTGTGTGGTGAGGTAAATATGATTTGTTGCCGACAAACTCATAATTTTCAATTTTATGATGATTTGCATTCCCAGTTAGGGATGGCAGTCTTGTTTTAAAAACAAAGTGTGTTAGTTTGTACCTTTGTGTTTCTCTAATCGTATAAGCAAATATACGTATAAAGGAAAATACGAACCGTTTTGTTGTTTCACAACAAAGTTTAATTGAGACCACCGTTTTGATTGAGATAAATAGTTTAGTGACACTAGTAAAGTAATTTTCCATTTAAAGATTTTCCTTTTCGATCATGTTAAAGCTTGCTTCGAGCAGATAGGTACTTAATAGTCATTAATAAATCCCTTTAAACAGTAGCCAACCTTTTTTTTTGTCCCGGGGTGGAAAATCCCCACGGATGTCCTCCGCCCTGGAGTGGGCGGAGGGGTCTGTCAGACTCGAACTGACTAAAAACCATCCATGTGTTCCCTTACCACACTTGCACCGGGGATCATGGGAACTACGCCTTCCACGATCCCCGGCTAGTGCCGGCCCGCGTTCGCGGGCCTCCTCAAGTTCACGGGGGGAGTGAGGTGTAGAATTCCCACCGCGACGTCTAGTAGGTTCGCGCGCGGAACACTACGCGCCACCGCCTCGGGTCCAGTTATATGGGTGGGCGGCGGACGTCCTCAAGTCCGCCGTCCCTCTGGACCCGTTTAGGGGGGCTGGAAGAGGGCGTTGTCCAACCTCCGCCGACGCCCGGTGCGTCTGCTGCGGGTCGGGAGAATGGTCTCGACCTCCCTCAACCTTTTCGCAGCCTCCTTCTGTGAAATGACGGTTCAAACAGCAGCTAACCTGAGCCAACCCTATTAAAAATAAGTTATTATTTAAGGGGTGTTTCGAGATAAAGCCAATCCCGGCTCGTACACGGAACATCACTTTTTTACCTTTCCTTTTATGTGCTTTGTTGAATAAACCCGTAAATCTTTAGCCGTTTTATGAAGCATGTATTTTATTTTACAAGAAAAAAAAATGGTAAGGTTGGCTAATCTGCCTCACCTTTTTCGGTAACATTAATGCAAGGTGTTGCTGAAATAAATGAAAACCCTTACAGAAATCATTTGCTTCATAGGTCCTCGTATGTTCCCGTTCGACAAAATGTGGGAACTCTTGATTTTTTTATTGACATCAGTTTTGGTCTCGTTCAAAAAGTCGTTTAAATAATGAGTCTAATGACACCATTTCAGGTTTTCAGTTGTTTCAATTACCTCTTGCAAATATGAGTAATTATCTATATGAATCTTTAGTTTTTCCAAGATACTCATAAATAACTCATATTTATTACAGATGTCACAGCATTGTCAATGATGTTTATGTATTTGGCACTGACATTTATGGTGTGAATGTTCCCACAACTGTACCAGTACATAAATATATGTGTTAACTGCAGTTTTCCAATCGCAGCGTAAAAGAGATGCACTTAATCACCGCTTCGATGGATCAATCATACTTCAGCTAACGTGTGATTAAGTAGATTCCATTGTGGAGCTCTTCGTATGTACGCTCGTTTGAAAGTCGGCCATCAATATACAAATAAAGTTTTGTATTTGTTGCAGGATTGACTGGGTGATACTAGTTTTACCATTATGTAACTGGTTCTCAATTGTTTGGGATAGCCAAGACTTCGCCTCAATTTTGATGAAAAATGTTGAAGATTCTTCCCTCTTATCCACCAATTCACAGAACACAGGGCTCTCTTTAAAATACATGCAACTATTGGCTTATGATAATTGTTGTCATTGATTGACAGAGATATTAACATTTAAATTCTCATGATATTTGCCAAGCCTCCCAAAACTTAATTCACTACAAATTCATAACTGTACTAATTGACAAAGAGTACCAACAACATGTTTTTAAATGCAAATTAAAATATATGTACAGATAAAAGAAGAAAAGAGTTAAAGGGCGTCAAAAAATCCGTCCACATCGCTGTCAATAGGAAAACTCCCCAGAAGGCTGGCAGCATTGCCACGTTGAATGGCAATGCTGATTCTTTGACCCAAAAATAGGCCAGGCCTCTGGTCACGAGAAGAGTCGATCAACCGCTGGGCGATGTCCCGAAAAAGCAGGTGCGCACTCGGACCCCATGGTCCTAGTGTTTCAACCCCAAACGGCTCAAACACATAGCTATAACTTATTGGCTTCTGATTTAATAAAGAATGATTACAGAAACCCTTATCATTTTCACTTAGATTCCACAACTTATAATTCGCAACGTATAACTAAATCATAAACACATAAAACGGTATATTACCATGTTCATTTCATAACTGACCAATCATTCATTCCGGAACTCGACAAAGTGGTCATTCATTAAGAACCATTCTCGCTTCACCGCCCAGATATAGTCATGAGGTTAATCAGTCACCGTGGCAAGTAAGTGGCCATGCGGACAGTCGACTCTCGGTTCCTTCCGGTGCTCGCGACGTTTTCATCGGGAAAGCACCCGCTCGTGTAATTAGAAGAAACGAGAGCGAAGCGATTTCCGAGGCGGATCGCGCAACAATTAGTAGCCCGTAGAGGATGGGTGTGAGGTGTAAGAGGTGAGCGAGTGATGTATTGGGTATAGCAGGTTTAAAAAAAACTTTGCCCCACACTAGGAATATCTCCTGTATCGTGGGCGCGTTTACAAACATTTAAACTCACATACACAAACATCCAGACCCGGAACAACTACCCGTAGGTCACCGCGGCCGCGACACACAGCGCACAAGCCAATCGCTCAACCACTGCGCCAACCCAGTCGTCTAGTTGAAAGTAATGTTTGTTTATTAAAATATAACAACAGCATCTTAGGTGTTTGCAGCTTGCATAAGTACGTAACCTATCGAATACCATAGGGTTATGATTTCAATTCAGATATTATTTTGTTATTAGTTACTTCATAATAAGAATATTTAATAATGATTTTATAAGTTATACTTAATCTGCAAACAAGCTGTCAAAAAAACTCTCGAGAAAAATGTCGGGTAAGGTACTTATCTGACGGCACGACACGGCACAAACAAAAGCTAAATTACGTTTCAAAACAGCCTGTTCTTCCATTCAAGATTTAACAAAAACATACTTCCACGAAAAAAAAAACAACCACTCATCACCTACACCCACAAACCCGCCATCAGCTTCTAACACAATCTAATTAACAATAACGTAGATCTTGCGCGTGCGGTGCGCATGCGACGCTACGCTTCACATTCGCGCCGCGAGCCGCCCGGGCCATACGTCGCGGGCTATCGTCAGCACCACGGCACCCTGAACCTTCCTGTACCTCATCATACAAACCACGCGCGCTTGATAGCCTACACAAGTCATTAAAGTTGGAATAGTCAGTAAATTTGGAATACTCGGAAAATTTGGTATAGTCCAAAAATTCGGAATAGTCGGAGAAGTCATCGTCACTGTTTCAGTGTGGGGTGTCGTTGGTGGCGTGTGTCATCAGTGACGGTGTGTGTTGTGGAATGGGGTAGCGATGGGGGCTGGACACAGCGCTGAGTGCGAGGGCGGCGCCTACGCAAGTGACCCGCCCGCCCACGATCGGCGCAAGACACATAGTAGGAGGCGGAGGTGAGTTTAGATATAAGTTTTTTTGAGATTTGTGGAGGCAAAACATGTTTGCTATAAAAGGTGTGTCCAAAATGATAAATTTGGAGTAACACATTTTTGCTATACATGAAGTGTTTAAATTGAATGTAATGTTCATGTCAGTTTGACTAAGTTTACTATACAAAATACGTGATTAGGGATCAAGAACACAGGCAGTTTCTAAAAACAGTCTCATAAACATATTACTGTGAATCCATAAACATGCACAAAGCATTTTTAATTGAAGACGTTCATAATTACGAGCCGTCAAACTAGGGCAAAGTAGAGATTACCAAGAAAGCTATTTCAGTTGCATTTTTGTATCAGTCTCGGCAGTTTCTCATAAAAATATCTTCCTAACAACGCGTTCTATAAACACATAAATATTCAAAAACATGCAAATATCATTGAAGCGTTTAATAACGGAACATTTTGCGTTCTTAAGTGTCATAAAATGTATATCACGGACACATATGAGCGTGAAAATTTTCACGCATTCATACTGCCTAAGCCGCTGTAGTCGACTAGATTTAAGATACCCAAGTCGCATAATCTTCATTTGATTATACACCTCATCCACTTATTCAAAAGGTTCAGTATCGATAAGCAAAGTTTTCTCACTTAGGATACGGTTTCCATTGCTTTGGACTATTAATGGGGTGGACTAAATGATTTAGTCTTCAATCATGCTTTCGTACGTATCGAGCGAATGGCCAGTGGAATGTGAAACTGTAGAACTGTCAACTGGAACACGTAAACAATGCGATCAGTAAAGTGTAAACAAAAGTTTTGGTTCCTAACTAGATCACCAGATGGTTGGTGATTTATTTAGGAGTTTTTGGAAACGAGTTTTAGTCAGGACAGAGTGTAGTGTGTGCACGGTTGGCGCAGTGGCTGATCGATTCGCTGCTGCACTGCGTGTTTTGTGTTCGATTCCCGCACTTTACAAATATTTGTATGGCCTACTGATAGTTTTTCTGGGTCTGGCTGTGTGTGTATTTCAGTTAAAATGTTTGTAAACGCAACCACGTTACAGGAGAAATTCCTAGAGTGAGGACAAATTAAACAAATAAAAAAATACCCGGCCGGTGACGACGGTAACATACTTTAGTAAAAGCGATCTTTAATCTATACTAATATTATAAAGCTAAAGAGTTTATTTGGTTGAACGCGCTAATTTCAGGAACTACTGGTTCGAATTATTTTAGTGTTGGATAGCCCATTTATCGAGGAAGGCTATAGACTATAAAACATCACGCTGCCAGCAATAGGACGAAGTTGCGCCGGTCAGCTATTTGTTGATAATTCGAAATGCTCTATGCCTAATTCGGCAACCAAATAATACGAGTATGTCCTAAATTGGTTATTCAGGTTTTGGTAGGCCAAATTTTGGAGCTCGTGGCCAAATAATAACAGCCGGTCGGATCGATCTTCAGGTTAAGCCTCGCTTGCCTGGGTTGGTGTGTGGATGGGTGACCACCAATTACTTACCGAGTTACCTCCGTGCGTCGGACAGCACGTTAAGCCGTTGGTTCCGGCTGTCAATTGTAGATCTTTGACGGTCGTTACGGGTATTTAGTGGCCCGAAAGTCTGACAACCAGTTTTTCCGAAGGATATCGTATTGCCCAGTACTAACCGGGTTGTGGAGGTCAGACAGGCAGTCGCTCCATATAAAATAGTGGTATTCAGCTACATCCAGTTATACTGGAAGCCGACCCTAACATAGATGGGAATAGGCTAGGCAGATGATGAATTGGTCAAGTTTTAAAGCGTTTGCATACAATGCGTTTTCATGAATGAACTATCATTAACTCTGTGTTTACATTTACATAGTATGAAACAATATATAGACTGTGTACGGCACATGATTGTGATATTTACCTACTCTTACCTAAAGTTCATTCATATATCGATAAACTAACTAACTCTAAAAGCTAGTTACACAATCATGTTTGTCGTAACAAACAGGTCAATGAACTTGAATCCATTAATATATTCACTGCATTACATAAAAAGAGAGATAATCATCAATATAACAGATTACGATAGGTCAAGGATTGAGTCTGGACTCGGTCTAGACTATTTTTCACCTTGGCACCTAGCCAGGGCGTAAAACAACACCGCATAAAGTTGAACCCAAAACTGTCTGAGTCAGATATCAAAATTGTTTGACAAGTGTGTTAAGTTAGATACAGCCATTTAAAAATAAACCTCAAAGTGACAACGTTAGAGATCAAAATTGTGTATCGACAAGAGTGTAAAGTTTCTGGTGATAAACATGCTATAGTTGGAATGGTTTCATACATAATAGATTTGAAATTAATGAAAATATTCTTGGATTTCACTCGTGGGAAGAAAATCATTTGTATATCCATGTTTTTGTCATGAAGACGATCATTTAAAAAATGCAGTTTTTCAAAACATCGTTTAGAAGAAAACACTAAAACTAGTTACCGATGAATTACTATGAAGATCATTAAATGAATATTATGTTCATGAAGTAGGTATTATGAGCTCCTGTAATTCAGACATTACTTTAATCCCACTGATCTAGTGATTCCAAAAAGGTTTGTAGCCTATTCAAATACTTACCAGCTTACTAATTTATTTGAATAAGCTATCAAGGACTCTTCCCAAAGGCCCAACCCTTTGGCTTCCATTTTTACTGAAGACCCCAGCGAATTTAATTACGGACCCAAAAGTGGTTGTAATTTGTTTAAAAACAAAAATCTTATTTACCAATCTGATTCATTATATCTAATTGTATTTATTTTCCGGTGATGAATTATATCATTCTAAGTGAAACTAGAATAGAATATACTTTATTGTACACCAAAATTGAAACAGAACGGTTTTACAAAAATTGTTAATATTATTGTTACAATGGCGGTCTTATCGCTGATAGCGATCTCTTCCAGACAACCTTTGGATGGACTGCACGAACATGAAATAGAAAAAGGGGGGTAGTCAGAGGTGTACTGCTAATACTATACAAAATTTAAAATAATACAAGTTATTCACTACTCATCATGTAATATAAATACAATGCATATAAATACAAATATATATATATAAATATTGTGTTTTATAAAATTTAAAAAAAAAATACAGAGAAAGAAAATGATTTTCAACTAGATCAAACAATGGGCGGAAGAATAACGAGTAAATATTTCTTAAAAGTAAATAATATAGCGATGTAAATATAACTACAGATAATGCATGCCAAATAAAGTCAAAAGGGATATTCTGGCAGCAGACCCAAATATGGTCCAAAGAAGAAGTCACCAGACTTTAAAAAAAAATTCATTATAAAATAATTAAAAAGTCGAAAGCGTGTCAAGCCAAGTTTCCCCTGGAGCTCTTTCATTATTAAGTAAAAAGTATGCAAGCACCAGATTTCGTGAATTACGCCCCAAGGAACGGAAACAACTTCGTCCTTAGTCTTAAATGCATTCATAACAATTATAAAGTTAATTTACAGCCATTTTATAACGGTAACTACTTTTCTGTTTTAACTAATAAAGATATTAACGGAAGAAAATACGCTTGTTCGTGTAAAATATTTTCGAATTGCGAGGGAAAAAGTACTTATAGCCGAAAAAATCTGCAGTCAAACTGGAGTCCCTCCGAAGTTGGGTGTCAAGCCCCAATTACGGAGATTTGGGAGGCCGAACGTTGCTCAAAATATAATATATTTTTAATGCGACAAACGACATGAATCTAACCATCTTTCTCAGATAATACGTTGTGAAATATGTAGCTAGGAATGCTGTAACTACGGCAGTTACATGCACATGTTCCAAGCTGTTAACTTAAAGTTTCATCATTTAGAGCAAATGCTTGGAATAGTTTTTGCATTCTGTTGGTATTTCTGTTATTTTACTGGACACAGTAGTGTTGCACCACGAAACTGTTTAATGTCATTTATCTAGCGAAGATATAAATCATATTGCAACGACCCTGTAGTTTGATACTCTAAAAGAAAATAAATTTAGAATTGTTGAGTGACTTTTAAAACACCCGATATACACAAAACATTCAGTCGAGGAGTCGTCGAAAATCTTTTCGAGTCGAGGACATTATTGATAATTTTATCTATCCAAGCACTTGGAAATCATAAAGAAGATGAAAGGTGTTAAATTACCAACTAGTTACAGATTGATAAATTGATATTTTTGTTTGTATTGTCGATAGCAATCAATAGTACATTGATACACTGTTCTGTCTATTATTCGATATACGCCATAATAACCGGCTGCAAAACTATAATATTTATTCATCGCTCTTTCTCATAATAAAATATTCTTATTTTTAATCTTGTGCGATCATTGATCAAGTCATCGATTGTGTTAATAAAGACATGCTCTTACATATGTATATTAATGCCACCTGTCTTGCCTACATGAGAGGTTCGCGTGTTACGAGTTATTTTCGCAGCACTTCGCACTTTTTCAGACAAATATCGTGTGTTTAGATGGAGTTTGATTAACATTCTATAAGTGATTTATGTATTAGCATACTGCAACGAACGAATATGTATTGTACGGTGATGTTCAATGACTCATAAGTGATTAACGATGGCAGTCATTCACGTTTATCCAGTTGCATTGGGCCTCCGTGGCGGATGACAGTCCACTCCCTCTCAGAGACAGGAGGTCTGTGTCCCAAGGTTCCGGGTTACAAGGCGTAAGTCCCAGGTTTCCAAAAATGCAGAATGTTCTGTAACCATGAATTAAGTTACAGGTCACGGTAGGGGTATTAGTGAACAGACTAATTCGCGGAGTCAGTTCAAAATTCAAAATATTTAATTTTATATAAACCTACATGGGCACTTATGAAACTACAGAAGCTAGCTGCACGGATCGAATTATTCGTTTCCTATGGAGAAGAACCGGACAGCTATCATAACTGTCATTGACATGACATTACAGGTGAAATAAATGGTTATTTCAGGTTTTACTAAGGTTGAAAGTGCATCAGCGAAACCTTGGGCATTGCTGGTGAGGTACTAACGCATCAAAGCTTGCCTGTTTGTTTAAACGCGCTTATATCTGGGAGGCCCAAAGCTTATCAAGGAAGTAGTCCCGAAGTCTGTCTTCGTTCCTTGTTGATGGTTGCGGTTCGCCTCCACATGGTACTCAAAGGATTCTTTTAAATCTTTTTCCATTTTATAGCCCAATTCTTGAGAAAGATTATTTAACATCACGCTACATACCTTAGGAGCCAACCAAAAAGAGCGAGAGAAAACCACGGGTAGAACCACATAACATATCAAACTTTGTAAAGGTTACTGAACACAATTTGCCTTTCAACTCGTCATTTAACAACGAGTGTGTTACGTGACTTAACAACATAGAAACCAAATCATAACTCAGCAATTTCGCTTCATAAACGCTTCCTGATAAAAAGAATAGCAACAATTATCATCGGAGCGTAGTCTATAGATCCGAGCTATCTTAACGACGTCCAGTCTGCGCCGGCGCACCGGTACAGCAACAATTGGAGCATAGCCTAACTGAACGTGCCGCGAGCTCCGTTATCAACGTTTTTTAAGTTATCAATATGGAAAAAATGCTACCGTATACTAGTGATTAAATACGTGTATATGTCTTGTACTTTCTAGTGTTGATTGTAATGTAACCAGGAAAAAAGTGCTTCTTATCACTTAGACAAAACAGGTAGAAAAACTTGGATAAATAAAAGTTTTAAACAGAAATATACTTTCTTATTAACGTCCACAATTTGGCCTTTACAGCAATATGACATTGTTCTATTAATAATGGTTTTTGTAGTATCAGTGTTTCTTCTGGCGTCTGATTCACTATAGCCTATCGTTCTCGTATACATAGGTGAATTTTCCTGTCACCGAAATACGATCGAATAAAGTTTTGAAACCCAAAAGTTGATAGGCAATTGGGGAAATGAACTTTTAATATCATGGCTCCGCTTTTAAGCACAGTCTGTACTCACAATCTTTCTTTTAAAAAGAATGTTGCTGTAGTAACCATAACCAAGTGTTTTAGATAAGATCTACAACCGTTGTTGAGCACGTACTGTAACTAAATTATTTCTGTCGCTGTCAAACATCTGTCAAACTACAAGAGCAAGCTAGAGATGGTAACATAATTATCTAAGTCAAAGCGCATGTCAAAAACATATATGTACATGATAAAGACAAAAAACATATACAACCGAATTGAGAACCTCCTCCTTTTTTGAAGCCGGTTAATAACATAAGGTGAAAAGAACACCGACGTAATACGGTTACTGGGTAACCGATTTAGCGTTTGTGTCCCTACTTGTATTATTTTAAATTTTGTATAGTATTAGGAGTACACCACGGAGGTGTGGAAGGAGAAAGGGGAGGCCTTTGTCCAGCAGTGGGACACATAACAGGCTAACAAAAAAAAATCGTACAGTCCATCCAAAGGTTGTCTGGAAGATATCGCTATCAGCGACAAGACCGCCATTGTAACCATAAAATTAACAATTTTGTAAAACCGTTCTGTTCCAATTTTGGTGTAAAATTAAGTATATTCAATTCTATTAGTCAGGCTCAAAGTTGCCTGAAAATAAATAAATGTTATGTTATGTAAAATATCGTTAATAGATCTCAGCCTAATGCTAAATGAGCGTCTGTATGTCACACTTATTAATCTCATAAGTATTTTAGAATGAAGACGCAACAATCTACAGTTGTAAATACTAGAAAATCTCTTGGCAGTATATTACAGAAACTATCGTAAAGACAGTCCAGTGTAACGGTAGTGGCAATTAAACGTAATTCACATTCCGTGAGCGTTTTCGTCTGAGCATAAATCGTATCTACTTAGCGTTATATCCGTTGTTAATTATGTATGAATGTTTGATTAGTGTCTGTGTTTTCATTACCGCTTATGGTAGGATTCTGCTCATAGATAAGTCTACCAGCAGACGTAAATCCTACAATACAACCCTCTAAATTAATTTAATCTCATTTAATGACTACTTCATGAAAATTTACTTAGAGGCTGCCTTTCTTTTTTGTTCCGGTTTAGAAAATCCCCACGGATGTCCTCCGCCCTGGGGTGGGCGGAGGGGTCTGTTAGACTCGAACTGGCTGAAAGCCACCCCGATGTTCCCTTCACAACTTGCACAGTTCACGGGGGGAGTGAGGTTTAGAACTCCCCCCGCAGCATCTAATAGGGGCGCGAAACACGACGTGCCACTGCCTCGGGTTCAGTTATATGGGGGGTGGGGGAGGCCCCAAGTCCGCCGTCCCGCTGGACCCGTTTTGGTGGGACTGGAAGAGGGCGTTGTCCGCCCTCCGCCGACGCCCGGTGCGTCTGCTGCGGGTCGGGAGAGTGGTCTCGACCTCCCTCAACCTTTTAGCAGCCTCTTTCTGTGAAATAACGGTTCCAGAAGCAACCATGCCACGTGAAAACCTGAGTCGCCCGAAACGACAGGGAGCCGAACTTAGAGGCTACCTAGGTCAACTTGAAACTGACCTGCAAAAAACGTGAGAAACATCTTTAATTTTTAGGGTTTCAAGTATACAAATAATTACTTAATTCACTCAATTTGTAAATTACATTACAATTTATCATACTTTTTTCGGAAACATATGTTTGTATTTTCTTGAAATTTTATACAGACTGTACGTCGCGGTAAAAATGTTGGGCGATCAGCTGAACTCATATCTCATACATAAGCCTAACATTGTCACCGTGTTTAATAAAGCTATGCAATTAATAGACTCCTAGAAGTGCAGACAAGATAATTTATAACTTTCCGCGACTTTCGAGCTGCCGTTTCATATACCAGTGTATTCCCAACTTAATACTTCATAACTTTATTAAATTAGGACGGGTCATGGTGTTTTTTTTTTTTTTTTTGTTAGAGCATCTCGCAGTTCAGCCTAGGGCTGGCTTCTGCTTAACCGGACAATCCTGTCGGTGCCTTGAAATAAATTAAGGCCTCCAGCCAGGGCAAAACTTATATACTAAGCGGCAACTCACTAAGGGCACCAGCTTGGGGCGTCGCTGGGGGAGGGCAGCAAAGGGACAGGCTGGATCTGAGTGATATTATTTGGGGTCTGATTTATAGCTATAGGCTCAGCAACGCGGGCTGGCTCTTGCGAGGGTCGGGATGGTGTTTATCTGAATAATTTATTTATTATATCTCTCTTCTTGGTCAATGTTAACACATTTTCTCGTGACACATACACACATACACACACAGCACACCTAACGAGTTCATTACCATTATCATCAGCCTACAGAAGTCCACTGCTGGACACAGGCCTCCCCAATTGCACGCCACTCAGATTGATTCTTAGCAACTCATCCAGCTGCTACCAGCCACGCTGCGGTGATTGTCGCCCCACCTAGCCTGGGGGCATCCCACCTTACGCCCAGCTTGCTTATTCATTGAGCGATATTGAAAACTTTAGTTCACTGCCGGATCAAATCCCTTAGTTCCGGATTCGATCCGTCAGAGAGGTTCTTACGAGTTCAGCCTTTGGTTATTAGGCAACAAAATTCATACAAAACCGATAACTTCGCACTGAAGATGCACACACGCTAGGTGGCGCCACATAACTGCGTGACTTTACTGTTTGGACACGGCGTGAAGAGAGCGTGACGAATCGCCCATACATAATAAGAGAGGATGATAACGCTTGAAGACCCACTACTAACATTAGTAACATAAGAAGAAATTGATATAAGTAAGTAAGATTGAAAGAGTTTACTGTTCCTTCACATAATTTGGTGGTTTTAGCTTAAAATGCTGTAGATCTTGGGATCAAACTTCGACATTACAACGTTTTGTAACACACTTTATCCAATCCGAAGAATTTTAGAAGAAGTACCAAATTCTTTGCTTCAATGGTTTGAACAAATCGTCTGTTTAGGCAACATCGCAATGAAACATTCAATGCGGTTGTCAAGTAGACATTGCCATTGTAAGTGTGTTGCGGGATGACCTTGCTGGTATAGAATTCTAGAGTTACAATTTACTGTATCAGCATTGATAGCCTAGTGATGTGACCACCGGACTGCCAAGTCAGAGGTCTCGAGTTCGAACACAAGACACGCACCTCTGAATTTTTGGATTAATGTGTGTATTGTATAATCACTTGCTTTGGTGAATAAAACATCGTTAGGAAACCAAAATTCCTGGGTGATATTTCTCGACGACATGTAAAGACAAGTCAGAGGCCTAAAAACGCTGACACCAGGTTAGGCACTCACCACACGAAAAAGAAACAAGAACAGTTTGTAGTAGCAGTAGTTAGAATTTATGCCAAAGTCATCAGAGAAAATGCCCCACTGATGACTTCGAAAAATTACAGACCTTCATTTCAGACTACACATAAAAACAGGTAAACGCCCAGCTATAATAACAAATAACAGTCAAATCTCTACCACGAAGAAAATAAGGGAAGGAAATTGCGAAAAAGCGAGAAAAATCACCATCTTTGCCGCATTACCGCGTATTTGGTAAGGGCGGCAAATACATCGTCATTTAAGAACCCTTACGCCAGCAATCAGTGAGCAATGAAATTCTCTTTTAGGAAAAAGATAAATTCTCATAAAACTTTACTATTGTGTCGTAAAATTTTTATAGATCATTGTGACAAATGATTTCATCAAAAACTAGTTATGTTTTAATGTTCTTCTTAAGTTTTTTCATGTTGTTATCAGCTGATATTTATTGTTGTTTTATAGGTATATTATTGTAATTACACACTTAAAGAACATAACTATATAGGCGCGCAACATGGGACTTCTTAAAAATAACTGGCGAAATGTGGGTGTAGTGTACCTACTGAGAGCACCTCTGCCCAAACCTTCGGGGATTACAGGCGTGATTATATAATAAATCAGAATTCACATTTAAATGTAGAATGTAGGTAAATTAGTAGCTTTAAAACAAGCAGAGACAATGTCAATGACCTGTTATTTCTTTCAAGAATATTCCACAGGATAAAAATATGTTTTTCTCTCGTCAAAGGCACTACTTGAGCGTGATTATGCATAATCGTGTTATATAAAATCAGTGATAAAACGAATCGCACGTTGTGTGGAGTTAGTTATACATGGAAGCAAACCAATTTAAAATTAAATTTGTCTTTTTTTATTCTTTGTCAACTGAGACATTGTGAACTATTCTGCCATTTACTGAAAGATTTAACGTGTATGGAAAAACTCCAAGCTTGATGCAATATTTTGACGGCAAGCTGAAGTCATTATGACAGCTGAAACGTGCGAGAGCCAAAAAATTAAAAAAAAAATGAAATGTCAAAATATGAGTAAGTCTCATTTGTTTGAAAAAAGTATTGTTAGTACAACAACAGGTATTGTTTGATTGGCAGATTCTGGACTGCCTTTTTTCATTTCTTACTGGCAGAATAAAGTTATGTAGGTACCCAGTAAAAAGATAGAGTAGCATTTATGAAGGAATCTTTCATCCTAGATCCCCGGGTTTCTTCCAATCTAGGTGGGATAAAGCTAGCTTCTACCGTGACGCGAGGTACCTGCAAAATTCAGCATTCCTACTGCAGTGTGCAGATAGAAAGCAAAGTATTTTCTGGATTCACAGAATTACGGTACGTGGAGTGTTGCATATTTGTTATATTAATGCTTTGAGATATTAACATGAATAATAAATGGGTTGGAATCCTTGTAAGTTATAAAAAAGCGTATAGATAAATAAAAGTTAGATTTGTGATTCTCTTGAAAATTGATATTAATTGATTGATGACTTAAAAGCAATCTTGGTAACAATTATTCACTCTCATTAATAGTTAAAACAGGATATTTATCATGTTTATAATGGCGCTAGTAACAATGCCAAAATATCGGGAATTCATAACAAATAATAAATATGTTATATATCCCGTTTTAAGTGTTGAAGAGGTGCTCGTGGCTGAAAAATAACAGCCGCTCGGGTCGATCTTCAGGTTATGCCGCGCTTGCCTAGGTTGTACCGTGGATGGGTGACCACCCACTTCATACCGAGTTTCCTCTGTGCCTCGGAAAGCACGTTAAGCCGTCCTGGCTATCATTTCAAGATCTTTGACAGTCGTTATAGGTAGTCAGTGGCTTAAAAGCCTGACAACCAGTCTTACCAAGGGGTATAGTATTACCCAGTACTGACTGGGTTGTGGAGCTCAGATAGGCAGTCGTTCCATGTAAAATACTGGTATTCAGCTGTATGCGGTTAGACTGGAAGCCGACCCCAACCTAGTTGGGAAAAGGCTAGGCAGATGATGATGATCCCGTTTTAAGTGTTAACTATAATTTCAGTAGTTTAATCACTCTTTTACTGAAAACTATCATAAGGTTAATTTAATATTTACAACACATGTGTTAGTTACTGTCCCTACTAGCTTATTACGGTTCCGTTGTGAAATTAATTGTTGTCTCTTTCCAGAACCAAACTCAACCCATGGTCTCCTCAAAACCCTAACTTTTCACTTCTAGAACAAACGCAAGTAATTAAAATGGCGGTCGCGCAGAAGTGTTTAATTAAGTGTTTTTGCGTACGGTACGCGCCAAGTGCGCTGACTCTGCTGCTAACACTACATGGGCCGTGGTCCCTATGTAAGCGGGGGTGATTAGTTTGAGTCTTTGATTTTGACGAGCGTATAATTTTTTCGTTATTTTTTGGTAAAATTACGTTGACTGTTGGCACAGGATAATATAAAGCTGTCACTAAATACAATATCTGTCAAAGTCCGGTAGACGGAGCCACGTTCGCAATTTTTCCGGACCGGTTTTACCGAACCTCTCATTAGCCTACTATTATACTTATTTTCTTAGTTATTTAGATCCTCAGTAGAACTCAATGATATTTAAGTTTCCTTTGTTGGTATCAGAATAATAGTCCTGCTTTATAATAAATAATTTCTAAATTTCTACCTAGAATAACATTAAAATTCAAATATTTACGTAACACATGCACCCTAGCCACAATATCATGACTAATCGCAACGCAAACAATAACACAACCCAAACAAAACACAACATGACACAACAGTCATCAAAACAAAACATGACATAACTCTGCTCATAAAACGCTCCCCGCTATCACTATGACCGCTCCCCACTTAATATTATGTGTAAAAAAGCGTTCAGCGGAGCGTGGTCGCCTCTCTCGCGTTTCTCTAGACCACATATTTCTCGATGACATACATGTAACGTTGAATCGCTTCACGCTAGGCGGCTGAGGCTGGCTATATCAGATCTTTATCGAGACTGAGATATGTTGTTATGTTTTCACTTGCACTCGTGTCTTATCAGGGAGTTGGTGATGTGGAGTTGTAAATTGTCAATCTTCAACATTGGTGCACAACAAAAAATGTAAAAATTACGATTACAGTTTTAATTTTTAATGAATAATAACAATCACATGTCACTATGTTCGTACACAGTAATTTCCGAAACCATCGAAACAAATACAATGTAATTCTGTGAAGTATATGGTTAATTTCAGCTTGAAAGATAGGATAGGATCCGATAGGGAGCGCCGTGCGAAGCAGGGCTAGGTCGCTAGTTAGCATTATAAATGCGAAAGTTACTCTGTATTTATTTCTCGCTATTACCTTGCCACGCCATAATGGCTGATCGCAAATCGATGAAATTTGGCACACATGAAAACTATAACTTAGGTAAAGATATATGATATTTTTATCCCAATGGTACGTCTCCATAGGATAATTTCGAACTTCCTTGCTAGTATAATATAACTATCTGATAAACGTTGAGTCATTAAAATCGAAGTTTACAAGAAAAACTTACGAAATAGCATCTCTGAAATTTGAAATTCTGAATTCCTGTTGGCGTAATGCATTTTTATCTTCTGAAGTATATGAAAGTATCAATATTATATGCAATTTTAAGCCCCGTCCATGAATACGGGTAGATGATGCAATTTCTTGGAGCGCAGTGGTCGGAACTCTTCCGTATGCTAGATTAATCCCTGAGTTTTTTTTTTCCGTTTTCTACTTATAACTGAAACATATTCGCAAACCTTTTTATTACTTTACGTTAACAGAATCACCTTTACTAACACCTAACCAACAACCCATCCAATAGTTATACTTATCTTAAGATTTTTCAAAGAAGCTACATTTACCATATAGTCAGCGTATACCGTATCGACCGCTGGGATACACCACAGTACCATAATCTATCACGAGGGACCTTGTCTGTGGGGGTCTTACGAGTTATGGTTTTAGGACATGGTCGGTTTCCTCACGATGTTTTGCTTCACTGCTTTCGGAGCATAAGTGATGGAAAACATTACACAGACTAAAAAAAAAAGAAGACACGTAAGTCGGGGGACGGTTACTATAGTAATTATGTCAAGTTGCAAATATCACTGTCAGTTTGACAGCTGGCATAAGATAATGTAACGGTAACACTGTTAAGTTCTCATAACTTGTTGCTCGGCTATGGGACACAGTCAACATTTGAAACGGTGAAGATTAATTTAAATAAATCACAAAATAACTTCAGCAAATTAAATGAGGAACTATACAGTTACTACTAGGCCATCACAGCTCAGCCAAATATTTCCCATTTATTTATTTACAAAATTAATTAGAGTTACCAACTATATTCACACTGAATACAGTAACATAATACATTCTTATAATTAAATAACAGTGCAACAATTATTTATAGGTAAACACCACACATTAGAAAAATAAGTTAACATACTATGTAATTTGCGCCAATAGATTAAATAAAAGTAAAATTGGAAATAGTGAAAAACAGAAAAAAAATGATACATTTTTGACAATGACCACATTGGTAAATAGGTAAAATAACAATAAAAAATATATTTCATTAATGAATTGATAAAATTTATCAATTATAAAAAAAAAAAAACGATCGACATAAAATTCAAATTAATTGAATAAAATTGGTGACATTGATTAATTTGTAAATTGAAAAACATAAAAGAAAACGAAGACTTCAAACAAATACATAAAAACCTACAATGTATATTACATTAGTGTACCTATCCACCTATCGTGTAAGTGGTACCACACGCATCCATCACGGTACACTATTACAGTTACATTTATGCTAATACTCCATTCTAATTGTTTCCATAAACAGCCTGATGGTTTCACTTTCAAAGCGTAATGCTTTTGATCACATAAGATCGAAACTAACCCTTATGTAAAGATAAGATTGTATGTAAATAGGTATATGGAGGTGGAGAAATACTTCCGTAGTTTTAGCGTAGATTAGACCACCCCCTGTATGTTTTGCAGCTTGGATCGTAGACTATTTTGTACTTATTTCTTATCAATCTGGGTATTAAGTTTTATAAAAATAAGTTTTTTTTTTATGTTAAAGTAACTTTTGCTTGGTTTTAAGTAGCCTTTGTTTTGTATTGAGTTTTATGAAAATAAGTTTTCATGTAAAACTAGCTTCGCCTCAATGGGATCGAAGCTGACCCCATGAAATCGTAAGTAATACTGGGGTCAAAAGCATAGAATACCCCAACCTAGGTCATAGTCTACTTTAGGTCGAAATCATTATAAAATATTAGTGTGGATACGTTGTTCCACTGTGATTTTTGTTTAAAGGTAAGCTATAGTAAGCGTCAGATAAACGTGGAATAAAGCTCATTGCCTTTTCCTTAATATCTCTGCGTAGGTACACGGACAACGGACTTACTATACGGCAATTATGGCACTGACAGGTCTTGAACGCAGTTCAAATGTACTAATCACGATCAGTTTCTTGGTGAATTTCGCCCGCCCTAAAGCGTAAGCCCTATTCAGTCAACACGACTATTTTTAAACATAGTTTTGTGGTGTTATTACGACGCTTAGATCGCATAACATAAGACACCAACCTAACCCTTATTTAAAAACAACGTTTCATGTACATAAACATCCGTAATAAAAGGTATGGTGTTCTTCCGTATGGTTTCTGGGTAGATTTGGCAACACCCTTTCTTGATGGTGTTTCGTAAGAGGCTTTTAATAGATTATAATCAGTTATGTGACTGCCATTAGATGTACATGTGTTACGTGTCTCTCTAGATTTGTGGTACTCGGAGCAGTACATTATTTTTTATGACCAATGAGAGCTTGATTTCGAGGGTCTTCGAAATCAGGTACCAAAAGGTGCCTTAGTTCAGAAATGAAATGTTTAGACGCTACTCAAAAGTAACAAACTCAAAGTAAATAAGAGCTGATTTCAAAAATGAACAATGCACGTCCTAAGTCGCGTAAGGATCGCCATATATGTACCAGAGAAATAGTTTACGTTTACTGTCGAGTTCTGAATCGCGGTGTTAAGATTCTCGCACAGTTAATGACCCTGTTGATGTACATTTTTTTTGTTGAATAAAAATCTTGAGTTCACACTGTATGCTTGTGTTATTTGTTGATAACGCGATAGCGGTACAACCCAGTTCATCCCTGACCGAAACATCTCATTGTTGATTGGAGTTAGTAAACACGTTACATTCGAGGGACGATCGCGAAGATGGGCCGCTTTAAAACAGTCACTATTCACACGTGAACTGATGGTCTATGTTCTCTGAATTAGTTCCAATTCAAGTAAGTTAAAAGTCAACCACACAAAAGTCAACGACTTCTATTAAAAACTCTAGAAAAACACCAAAACTGAATTCAAGTTCATTTTTAAAATGTTTTTCATGTTCAACTTGAATAATAACTAAATAATAAATGAGACTCAAGCCAGGCATAAAGCTGAACATGCATATTGTACAACAACTGCACAAGAAAAATGCTTATATAAATAAATGTTGTTTGAGAGAGAAAATGAAAAGAATTTAATTTACTTCGTTGGAATAAAATCTTCTGCTATTTCTTATAAAAAATACATATAATTCTGCCCAATATCCTAAGAAATTCGTTCCCTGAAAAGTAAAGCATTTAAATAAACATTCATGTGAATCCCGAATCCGCGAAATTGCCCGATCACAGCCGAAACATTTTGCCAGACGGTAGGCTTAAATATAGATGTCCTGAGTCTAGACTACCTAAATGGCTGGAACTGGAATGTCATAACATTATATAAAGTGCTGAAGCTCTAAAATGATTAGGGTTTACTTTTTTGCAGTTCACATAAACGTACCCAATCCACACAAATTACCCTAAGAGCGTTTTCACGTACATTAGGATCACTTATGTAAATGCTTAAATATTATATCACTGTTGGATCTCAACTCTCAGCGTTGAAAATCTAACATTGCGCTTTTATTTCAGCATTCCTCAGTCATCGCCTAGTATTAGTTGGTGAAAACGAACCTAAGGCCCTCTTGTCCCACTAAACACAACCTTATTTGCAACATCATTCTGTCCCTGTTTACTTCAAACAATAAAGAGGAACAGAACGATGTTTTAAATTAATTTAGGCCTAAAGCGTGCAAAGCCTAAGCGCCGAAAAAAAATATAAGCGCAAACCAAAACCCAGTAATGTATTTAAGGACTAATTTGCTTTACCAATCTATTATAGCCCCTTGACAACCCTACTTACCGTGCTGAGTATAATCACTTGTTGAGTCAATCGTCCGACAACTAATGACATTTGAATGTATTCACCATTTCCGACCCCTACCACACTCCCCAACTTGGTCATATTACCTTGACACATAACACCCTTTCACGAATATGATTCAGCGAATTAATTTTAATGAAAAAGAGACAAATGAGTAGTGAGTATAGTAAAGTAATTTATTAAATGTACCAGAAAAACAGGGTCGTATTTCATTTTGAATTATTGTTACATGAAAAGAAGTCGGTTCATGTAGTGTGTTTAGGTACTTGGTAATGGACTTTTTCTTAATTATTTTATTTTGTGGAAATACGTTGGGGGGACTACTATGTTTTTTTGTATATTACAGTGTTCCCTCTCACAAGGAAGCTCGTGGCTAAATAATAACAGGCGCTCGGGTTTATCGTCAGGTTAAGCTGCGCTTGCCAAGGTTGGTCCGTGGATGGGACCACCCCCTACATACCGAGTTTCCTCCGTGTCTCGGAAAGCACGTTAAGCCGTTGTCCGGACAGTTATTTGTAGATCTTTGACAGTCGTTACAGGTAGTCAGTGGCCCGAAAGTCTGACAACCAGACTTACCAAGGCGTATCGTATCACCCAGTAACTAACTGGGTTGTGGAGGTCAGATAGGCAGCCGTTCCATGTGGAATACTCAGCTCAGTGCAGTGCTCAGCTGCAGCCGGTTAGACTGGAAGCCGACCTCAACATAGTTGGGAATAGGCTAGACAGATGACGACAGTGTCCCCTCACCCGCATTTGCTTATAACGGGTTATTCACCAACTCGACACGAGAGACTGGACATACGTGTGTCCAGTTGGTGAAACTCAAAATTAGTATGACTTATTATTTCGTCATCTGGCCAATCGAAAGTTCGATTTTGTACAGAAACAAGTGAATCTGAACTGTTACATTACAGGCGAATGCTCCCGGTCAGGGAACGTCTTATACCACAAAGTCTTGATGAATACAGTTGAATATAATTATGTACTTTTTAAATACCGGTACACTCGAGTATGATTAATTACGCACTGTGAGTAGTAAGTAGTTAAACAATTAATCAACGAAATTATTCGTCATTGAAAGGACCGGATGTTTCTATTGAAATTAATAAAATGTTATCTACAAGACTCGACTATAACTTCGCGAAGTGACTTGTAAATAACCGACGATAGCGCGGTTTGAGCTGAGTTACGTATAATTTTGAATGAACTATCTACAGCAGCTTTATATTATTTATTTGAAATTGAACTTTATTATCACTTAGATAATTATCTAAAAGTGAAGTTGCAGTTATTGTTACCTATAAACCAAAAGTGTCTTAAACCAAACAATGTTCTCTTGCTCTAGATAGATCATACTAACAAAAGCCAAAGAAACATAGGAAACAGTTCAGTAACAAATCGTGCGATTAAATTAGCGTGAGGTCGCGAACACACAAGTGGGGTCGCGGGTCGCGGTCGTATGATGTCGGGCCAGACTTAGCGGCCATAAAGAAATTAAATGCAGAAGGATTGTGTTATTCTTCTTTTACTTTCGAGTAGATGTTTCTTGTAGGTCCCATATCTAGCTACAGACAAATTCAAGAATGATATGAGATTAAGAATTATGGCATGGTAAAAAACTTTATTTCTCTCCTTCTGTTTCTTTATACTAAATCAGCTTGTGTTTGGCCGCAACTCGTCTGATGTGACGCTTCAAACCACCGCCTCTTACAGTTCGCGTTCTTATATCGCTATAGAAGAACGTGAACTGTAAGAGGTGGTGGGCCGTAATCCAACACGCGGGCCTGGTATTGGTGGGCGCTATGAAATACACCATTGTTCAAAGGGGATTATAAACTTCGTAAAGAGTATTTTAGTTGCTTATAAAACTCTCGTTTCCCCATATAACGTACCCCTGAAAATTTCTCTTTGGAGAAGATACACCACTATCATTTACTTAAGCATCATCAATCTCCTGCCTGGCCTTATCCAAATTTATTTGGGATTGGCGCTGCATGTCTCCTTCTATCATCAACTTAATCCGATAAAAAATCTGACTGAAAAGAGAACTGCCAAACATATTATGTAACAGTGGATTAGATGCGTTTACTAACAGTTTTAACTATCTGTATGACTTATCTATAGCCTGTAGAGTATTTGACCTTCTGCCCATTTTAATGTTAAATAACCGATTTGTTCAAACGGCTCACAGTGACCTTAGCAAATTAACGTTATGTTCGGCTGTGGCGAATATCGTACGTAGGTACCTACTCGTAATTTTATCCCTGACGTAGTCTTAACCGATGAGTGGAGGCAACAGGTCGAAATGAGGGTATGAATGAGGGATATTGAAAAAGGTTATTTTATGGTAACATGAAAATGAGCAAAAAGGACAGCTGCTTTGAGATTTTTAATTGTAAATGAAATTGGGCAAGACCTATTTGTATAAGGCCCGTCGTCCACGAATAATCATCCTATAATGCTTACAGTGCTGGGACACAAGACTGCTATCTGTTAGAAGGGAGTGAGTCGTGATCCACCACGCGGGTCCAGTGTGGATTTGGTGGATGTTACATGTCTTAGAATTTTAAGTACTAGAACATGAGGATTGCATTTATTCACCATTTTTACAACTATGCTATTCAAAATTAACTGGTTACTTTCGCGTAACATAGTGGACGACCGGCTTAGGAGATGTAATCTGGCAACTTTTCCTTTCTCGCTATTTAGAATCCAGTTAATGTTTCCGTGGTTCCACAGCCACAACGCATTCGTCCATTAGAGGTACAATTAGGTAACCATTCACAACTCTTCCGCTCATACTGGTCCGATAACCATTTCCCTGATATCTTTGGAATCCGTCAAACATTTTCTTGAGTATCGTTTTTCTCCGTACGACGTAAGGAAAATCCGCTACAAAAGGGAAATGTAGCCGCAAGTATCTTAATATCATTAGCAATCTTGTTCACTTATGTCCCATCGTTTACTCGCATCCCATTACCGGGAAACATGAAAGGTTAACGACCGTAAAACGTTCTAGAATTTAAGATGGCGCCTGACACTTGATGGATTGGCGCGAAAAATACCGAACGATCAAAATGGCTGCCCTACCTTTGCGTTATTTATGGTATTCTAACACAAAAACCTTTACGTTAGCATCCATTATTCGTACAGGTAGATATGAAAGTAATAGATTTCCATAAATCATTGGAATTTCGGAGGTTGATTTAACAGGGTTTCCAAATGGTGCAAATAATGTAGAGGATCCATATCCTCGCCTTTGTGAAAGGGAAAGTAATAAAGTGTTCCCGATGAGGGTTCCTATAAATCATTTTTGTAAGACTACAGATAGTGGAATTTCATATCTTTCGGCCTAAAGTTAACAATACAAATAAATAATACCAGACTAAAACCATCTACTGCAAGGCGAACATTTTCTTATACAGCGAATAAACAGAGTTATAAACATACATACATAAACTCTCACCATTTTTCCCAAGGCAGTAGCCTCAGACGACTGACTAGCTGTAACGACTGGGACGAAGGGGGTAGGCAGACACAACAGAACGCCACCTGCTACGATCCTTACTCCTTTTGCCTCGTCCACGTTCATACATCTGGTCAGAGTTGATCTAAATAAAAAACTTAAAATAAAGGTGCTCTTCCGAAGACGATGGCAGCCGCATACCACAGCTAATTGCAATAAAGGCCACAGCGATACGTCTGGTTACTAACTCCATGCAAACCCTTTTATTGGTGGCGACATTGCCGCCTGTTGCCGCCTTTGCAAGAGAAACTTAAATGAACCAGTCTTTAAGTAAAAACAAAAGGCTTGGAAGAAAAGGTATTTCCTTGTAGTTGCAAAGAGGATAATACAACTTAATTTGGGTACAGACTGGAGAAATTAACCCTTTGTCACGCAACTAAACTTCCAAGGGTCATTAATTAATTGGAGTTGCTAACTAAGAGAGCGCTAGAAACTTTGAATGTTCTTAAGTTTTACAGTAGTTGCGAAGATGTATTCAGTAAGTTTTACACACGTGTTCTTTCGGAAAAGGTTTAGTTAGCAAGACAAGATAAACATGAACTTAGATAAAGAAACTTATTGTGGTTTTATTGCTTGTCTCAATCTGTAGGTACTAAAACAAGAATGGGGCCTATTTTCTGAAAAGTACGAACGTTTACAATGCAAGAGTAAGAAAGAAGATCCATCTACTTCTGTATTCAAATTCCCTTTCGTACATTTTACAATCATCCATTTCGCATCATTATACAGGTCTTATTGGATACAACTGCATTTTTTGTGACAAATGAGACAAAGAAGAAGACTAGTAAATGAAATATATACCTACTTTATACATTATTCTATTGTAGGCAGGAATAGAGTGGTCTAGGAATAGATGAGAATGGTATGGCCAAAGAATAAAGTGGTCTAAAGTAAAATAGAACCGAGTGAAATGGTCCAACCGAAACAGGATTATCAGCCGAGGCCGAAACCAAATATTGGTACCAATGTTTATTTAAAAATCGTTCGAAACTTTTGCCTGTTCATAAATCAAACCATAAAAAACATCCATAAATTAAAGAATAACAACGTATCACGTACGAGTAGGTATATTGTGTATAAATGAACAACTGAAAGCAATCATCCGTTGCGGCTGAGCTAATACATAGATGTTATGTACACGAAAAGATACCTTGTGATTAGAAGGTTGTTTATGGGGTCGATCTTGGATCTCAGATAGGAGAAAATGTGTTTACAACATGATCAAATTGTGCATATTGGGATTGCAATATTACTGTGTGCTTAAGATCGAGTAGTGAATCAAAACTATGGATGAAAGGGTAGAATAGGGTTATGTATTGAAAGGAGATGGCTAAATGACTGCCCCCAGCATGTATAGGAATCTCACATTAACTCGTAATATTTAAAAAATCATTCATGAATTGTTTAGTGTTTAATAATTTCCTAGAACTTTCGTGAACGTTAAACGTAAAAAAAGTATATTATTTGCTTTTTTGATTTACATGACAAGGTCAAGGGGAAATAACACTAACTGCAAGCTAGGGAGGGGTCTTATCGCTTTTGCAGAATATCAAATGATACTGTATGTACTTAAATCGATTTTTGATAACAGGTTTTTCTGAAACTAAGGCGTCCAGTTCGGTGTCCTGTATAGTTGCTTGTTATTATGTTTTCACAGGGTTTTGATTCGGAAAATGGGGTTGTTTTTAAAGTGACAATCGACTTTACTCAATTCCACTTTATTCTAATCAAAATCAAATAAAAATAATTGAAAGCTTTGGACTGTGCTTCTTCGTTTAACCTATTTCGTGTCGAAAAAATATAAACTAAATAGTGCTCGATAAAAACTAATTCCATTTTTTCTTTCAACCTATTCGATTATTTTATTGATTCTGTTACACTTGAAGTTCAATCCCTTCAAGAAAAAACAAACGTCAGATGCTAGTGACAGACAACAGAACAGACTCCGTTTCAACGATATGCCGTTTTCTTGTTCGTTGTGCTATTTTATTTTGGATTTTCATTGACCCTGGCTTGTTTATTGGACTTAGTGTGTGCTCGCCTATCTACTGACCTCTCGCTTCTCGACACGGACTTGCAATCATTCATCATGCGATGCATAAACTGCGGTGTGGCAACGCAAAGACTGCGGCGGAATGAGTATGAGGAATAAATAAATAAACTGTATTTTTGTTGTTTTATTTCAATATCTTTTATGTCCTTGGTTATTTAGTGCCTAAACTAGATATCGTAGTTTATGCAGGATTTATCAATCACCGCCTACCTACCTACTAAACTAAGTCCTCCTGGCGCGTTTGTCAGTCTGCCTACTGATGTATCAACAAACAGATTTTGAAGGGCTTGTCACTAGTAGGTTGATTGGTTCTTCCGGAAGGTTTAGGCTTATATTCGTGTAGGAATATGAGTTGAAGTAAAGACAGTTTTCACTGATAATATATAAATAAGTGGTTGAAATGATGAACCTATGTGAAAATAGGGATTAATATTAACAGACACCCAAACTACTATAGATTTTTGTATTTGAGATAGATGTACAATTCCGCTAGGTAAGATGCATTATTATGTATACACGCGGGCGGGAGTGATTTTTGCGTGGATTGTAGAAAGCCCGTAATTACCTCTTTGTAGATGTATACTCACGTACCACCGTGCGAGATCGGCATGTGTCGCTAGTCAAAAATATCGTAAATCATTGCAAAAATATCCAAACGCCTAGGTAAAAGTTCATAGCAATATGTCATGTGTTTGCAGTTTTTTATACCTATTGACGTAGGAGTTACACGATTTTATTTTCAGGATTGTAAAGATATGAAAAGTTCTTGAAACTTTTTTCACATGAAATACTAATATTCAGCTATTCAGCATTACATATTGCAAAGTTTCATGTTTATATATTGCTGGGGCAGTCGTCCATACTTCCATTTAGCCATCTCCTTTAATAACAGTAAAATCTTAATTCGGATAAAATAAAAATAATTTAAGAAGCCACAACAAGATTCACTTTTAAAGAGATTACCGCTTGGCGATAAAGCGAGCTCTTTTGATAATATTATCAATGCCCTAGCTAGATTTACAAAAGGCCATAAACCTAAGCCATCTATTTAGATAACTATCAATTAAATAATTTCTTATTAATTGTCTGAATGAAGTCTCTCACTAGTATGAGTATACAGGTGAGAGACTTCATCAGAAATGAATGAATGGAATGCAATAAAGTATTTAGTAATACTCAATACTTTATTGCATTCCATTCATAATGTGTACATCATATAACAGTTGTATGGGTTGTATGGGTCATTTTCACAAACCCAAAACGCGGTTGGACTATACAGGGTTCAAATATACAAGGTAGTAACCTAGTGGACAAAGTCTGTTATTATGGCACTGTGGCATCGTTTGTCATTCGATCGGCCGGGTCTCGTATCGCGAGCTTACTAATTGCAGCCGTCGGGTAATGTATGGTTTTACGCACATGTAAAATGATAACGGATATTATCTTGTTGTTTGTGGTGAATGTTATTATAGGATAACTTGCAGGTAAATATGGGACTTCCGTCATATGGTTTCAGTATACAAAATTATAAGGTATCTTCAGCAGAGAGAGTCCTTTTACTTAAGCAACTAACCTAAGCTTCTGATAACGTGATGTAGAGAAATCACGCAGAACAATAAAAAAGCAGCGGTGACTTCAAATTTCTAGTCGAAGTTTACAAAAAGAAACCGTAAGTATCATGTCACCGATCAAAGGAAAGTAACAAATCCGGTATTCAAATCATAAAAAAACACTCATCATTCCCGTAACAAGATTACGTGGGAACATAAACAAACAAAAAAACCTACGCAAGATTTTTTACACTTGAGTTATCAAAGAAAAAGCTGCAAAAATAAACAAATTTTATAAAAAAAAACCTTACGCTCCACTTACTCTTCCTTTCAGAATATCAATATGTATGCCAACATGAAATGAAGAAAAATCTCAAGCAGATTCCATTTTTTGTGCGAATTATTACGAACTGATGAGGCCACCGGTTTTTATTCTAATTCATCTCATTTACACACTTTTTACTTTTTTTTTTTTTTTTTCGAAGTGTAAGACAAACAGTGAAACTCACTGAATAAAATTATGTGGACGGGACAAATTGATCTTTCAGGTCCTTGTCGACGAGACATTTGAAAAATTCATGAGCTGACTACGGCTAATAATTGTATCTAAATTGCCTGTTTAACAATAAACACGTTTCAGGACCTTGGAGTATATCTAATTTGAAATTTAAAGTAAGAGAAAAGCAAGTTAGTATGTTAGGATCGTAGCAGGTAGCGTTCTTTAGTGTCAGCCTAACCCCAGAGAAAAACGCATGAGTTTATGTATGTATGTAGAATAAGTTTTTACATCAATTTATACAAGAATTTGCCTAAATCTTTGACAGTCGTTACAGCTAGTCAGTGGCCCGAAAGTCTGAAAACCAGTCTTACCAAGGGGTATCGTATCACCTAGTACTAACTGGGTTGTGGAGATCAGATAGGCTGTCGCTCCATGTAAAATACTGGTATTTAGCTGCATCCGGTGAAACTGGAAGCCGACCCCAACATAGTTTGGAAAAGGCCAGGCACATGACTCATCATCATAATATGATAAAGTTAACTTTAGTCCAAATATATATATGCTGTAGGACCAGATTCATACGGATGAGATTTAAAAAAGTGCCCTATCAAAATAAACGGAACGAAAAAATCGTAGCACGAAAAAGTAGTTTAAATTGGACTGTTAAAAACTGCAGCGGGATCCGAAGTTCAATTAACTAGTGTCCACTACGTGATATCGCCGTTCAGAAATGAGAGGAACCAATTTTAACGTTCTTTTTTAACTTTTTATTAATACGGGATTAAAATACTGGATTATAAGGTCCACTTTATCCATTGCACTCCAAAATTATCAAATAAACTCTTTTTCAAAAGAGCTGTCAGCAATTTCATAACTTTTTATTTTAAACTATGCTGAAGTGCAATGAATGAATATTTCGTTGATGAAAACTTACACTCACTACGCTCTTGCAGCTACCACATCCGTTCTTTATTTCAAAATAATCTTACCTGTAACAAAAACAGAAACACAACTTAGTAAAATAACGTCACATTTAAGCATATCCTAACAAAAATATAAAACTATCCGGCTCGAAGGATCAACACCCTAACAAACGATCTCAATTGCTGGTCCTTCAATCCTAATTAACCAGATCTATAAATAACTCTCAGCTCCGTCTGTATTGCTTTGTATCAACGAATATTCACTAAAAGGAACTAACGAGACACTCCCGTTTACAAAAGATTAATTAGTTTAGTCCATCCGTCCTGAACACTCACTGGCTCCGCGTTTGTTAATCTTGGTACTAACAGCCAATTTATTAATACTCCCTTTATTTGACACTGGCTATTGAATCGGAAAGTTCTCTTAGTTATTAATATTGGTTGTAGAATTATGCAGTCCTAAAATAGTAGCTATTAATAACATAATTATAACTTATTTCTCAGTTAGAAGAGTACCTCCTTATTTCTCAAGTCATCCTTTTGCCGGAATAGGTATTAAAATAATAAAATTCTGGTTAAACCTCGGCTGACTTGCCGTACGCTCTTTATAGATTTAGCTTATGCCCGCGACTTCGCCCGCGTGGATTTCGGTTATTGTCCCACGGGCCCGTACTACCTGGATAAAAAGCCTATGTGTCAATCCAGGTATCCAGCTATCTGTATGCCTGTAAATCTCTTCAGTAGTTTTTTCGTGAAAGAGTAACAAACATCCATACACCCAAACTTTCGCGTTTATAATATTAGTAAGGATAAGGATGGAATGTCAGCCAAGGGATGTGAAAATTATTTACAACGCATATGTACAGACAACAATAGTCTCATCTCTAGAGATGAAGGCCTCCTTTCTGCTAAAGGGAGAAGGAAGATGCCTCGTGTTTATTCCACAACACAAACCCATATCAACGTACATATTTTTTCTCGTCCTTATTCACCTCTTCAAACATTTACTTCGGAAACCCTTCAAAAACTACAAAAAGATATTTACTTCAGCATACCTGTCTTCAACATAAGGATCATATGCAAAGTTACAAATAAATATGGGTTAACTTTTGAATACTTTGTGCCCGACAAATAAACCAATCGATATTGTAAATCAGAAAGAATCCTAAAGTATTTGTATCAAAACATCGCAATCCGCAATCCATTTCAAAGTTATTTTATTTTGATTGCCAATTATTCTAAGTAAACGATAAGTGACGATGAAGAAACTACAGGAAATTGAGAAGATTGTTGATAACAAGTCCTTGAGCCAGCTGTTCTTAGAGCGAATCGTAACTACAACGTAACTACACAAGTTTATATAAAGAAAGATCATACAATGTCTGATAAAGATACATCGTTCAGACTACACCGGTAACAGTTTAATTGTATGAGTGCACGGCGAAGGACATTGTGCAATTCTGGAAGCGCATCGCTTGGGAGTTCACTGTGAATAAATTCGAACCAAGAATTCTATCCAAAATTACTGTTTAATCATTTACTCGAAGATTTAATAAACCAAGATCTACTTGATTCAGTTCTAATATGTTTATTTCATCCGGAATTCCGATACGATTACTCGGAATTCCCTCGGAATTTCTGACGTCGTCGAATACGAATTTCAAAGGCGTAATCAGTTGCTACAATAATGCAAAACCGGGAGAGGGCCCTTTCTAATATTTTCCCGAGCATCTAAAGGAAATCGCCTTGGGGAATCATTTGCGAACATTTATATAACGATATTGGGAAGGTAAAACGAAAAAATTATCCCAGGATTTTATACAGGGTGGAGGTGTAATCAAATTTTAATCTTACTTGTGGTCGGTGGGTAGTTAAGATGGTATCGGTAATTTTAACGATCTCATTATAGCACAAGTGTTTGCATAAAAACACACTTTGGAGAGTAAAAATATACCTACGATATCGGTAATTCTGCTGGGCTTTGCTCTGTATAATTTGTTGAGGGTAAATTAATTCTAGGTTTTAGGCCTGAGCTTTGATGCTAAAGTACCTACATAATTTATACTTTTACTTTCGGGCTAATGGTAGTAAAACATTAATTGGTAGGCAGGTTTAATTCCCATCTTTAGATTTTTACTTCCTCCAAGATCTTTAGGGAACTTACATCAATATTACTTAACGATCCTAAAAATGGGTTAAAAATTAAATATAGTTTTATCGCATGCCCTCACAGTTCTGGCGAGAACAATAAATCACGCCTTTGCATAGAAATTGAGCTAATGCTTACTGGCGATGGCTTAATGGGTTCTTCCATTCATAAATTACTACAGAAAGCTCTTAACTCATGAAAAATAACTATTTTCATAGCATACAAAAATTTTGCTGATATTTTATTTACCTGCCTGAAAATGGAGGTGATTTACATGGTTAAAGTTAAGTCGTTTTAATTATATATTTATGTTCGCCTTACTCGTCGAAATGTACTGAACAGCTGATTTGTTTTTACGCGATTTCAGGGTTGGTCCCATAGTAAAAGTTGTTCGTTATAATGAGTACAATGACCCCTTGAGAGGATTAAAACGACTTAAATTTAACCATGTATAACATCAAGAGATAAATATTTTATGTCACACCACAGCATTTATTTTGTAAGTACATATTATCAATTTTATTTGATTAGTGTGAATGTGAGGACAATGTGGGTAATTTTTATGTTTTTTGTTTGTTTTTGATATTGTCTGGCAGTTTGAGTACGATAAGCGACCTACACCAATGGCCTTTCTTTGGTATTGTTCGTCGTTTCTGTTGAGCTCCTTGAGTTATGAGTCGAGCTACACGATAACTGACAAATGCTTGCACTGGCTAGACAGGTCCACTCAAATCTGTGTGATTCTTTCTTCAAAAGACCGCCTCAGACACTCATCTGCATAGTCCTCATGTGAGTTTATCAAAATTATGTCTGGACCTTAAAAGAGACTATGACCTCTGAGTTTGTTTCGGCTGTTTCTTCTCAGAGTAGTCAGATACGAAACACCGGCTCCATCTAGTTTTAAAAAAGAAGACGTATAAAAGTGTTTGTAAAAACCAATTTGCAAAATTAAAAAAAAAAGCATGTTAAACTTGGGTCTTAACAGTGTTCGTCAGTGTTGGCAACTGAAAAAACCAAGTGGGTAACCATTGCATTTGCCTGCCTATTTGGGCTAGTGGTCGCAAGCGCAAAGCTGAGCATCAAGTGTTTCCATCTGGAATTTCTCAGTAGCAGTCAAGGAGTCTGGGTTTATGCAATAGGCTGATATATTGATGGCAGTAGGCTCGCCCTCTATTACAAGGTACTTAAACGTAACTGGAGAAATGTGGGTGTACTATTAGGTACACATCTGCCTTACCCTCCGGGGATTAAGGGCATCATATTATTTTATGTAATACGACATGTTGCAACATAAATAATTGCAGTATATGCCTACATTAGTTGTGAACGAACGGATCCAGTGAACTTCCCCCAACTTAACCAGTCTCCGAAACTACGTCAACGTCGCCAGTATGACCAACTTCATACAATGCATTTACACATACACTGCTCAAAATCCGTACCTGACGTGTATCTGTTGAAACGTCGACACACAGCGGGTCGTTAATCTGAACGGCAGTGTACACTGTACGCCGATCAATGTTAAGGGACAATTCCTGAAACCCTCCAACTTCCTAAAACCAACCGTATTTGAATGTAAGAAGGTACAGTTTTATTTGGTGTAAGTTGTTGTGTATAGTGATGAGGGCTGGAGTAGTAAAATGACTTTCGTGTTATGTTTGCTCGAATAAAATTAAATGGCGCTGCTGTTTTGGTTACGTCACATTGATTTGCATTTTTTGTTTGGAATGAAAAAGAAAATGAAATGTTTCATACATAGGTACTTACCTATATAAAAAATAATAGTGACAAATGACGTCGGTATTGGAAGTAAATGACGATCTTATATTCAACAAATCGCTCTAAAACGATGTACTATTTGTTTTATTTATATGGTCAATGCAGAATGCAGCTTAAATGGCAATTTTCCCTTTGACCACACATTAATAACTAACAATAACTTAACATACCGCCAGAAGGTATTATAATTTTTCAATTGATATGGCGTCGGCGCAGCTTGTCGTCTTCTTCCACACTTCTCTATTACTCGTCATCTCAGCAGACACCTCCTTTCTAGCCATATCATCCTTCACACAGTCCATCCAGTTCATTTTTTTAGTAAAAAATGCTATACATTCAACGCTTGACATAATAAAGCCAGGGTTTCACAAGATGACAGCGAGATCGTTCAAGCACGTCATCAGATAAACCCGCTGAAAACTGACGGAACTTGTGCTAAAAGTTCACGAAAAATATTACATTTTGAGGTAAGGTTACCTACTAACACTTGTATGTAAATGTACGGAGTTTTAGTATCATTTTTGTAAGTAAAACTGCACTTTATATATAATTCAGTTATGTGAGGTTTCGTATTCATATCTTCGTAATACAATTATGCAGGTGAAGAGCTAAGGTTTAGTTTAAATTGATACTGTAATACTTTTAGTGTTTTCACACTGAAATAATTTTCAAGATACGTCTTTATAAAATAAGTACGTTAGTTAAAACGTCCTTCGTTAAAAAAAGCCTAAAGAAGTTTATAACCAAGTGTTTCTTTCATAACTGACTGAAGACTGAAATAGAACATATTTTTTACACATTAGCTCTAACATACACAAGGTGTTCCCTATTCTCTCCAAAATTAAGCTCTACAAAAAAACAACAAAACTTACGAAGATGCTGAGCTATCGAGCCCGCGCAAGTTTCGCTTACATCCACTTCACAAGCCAAATCAAGAGCTAATTAATGATTTGCTAAACCCAACTCATTTGATAATGAAATCTTCACTTACGACAGCACTATGAATATTCATCACACGTACTTATAACGCGACTACGCATACTGAATAATTAAATAAACATTTCACACAGCTTATGAAATTTAATGTGCACTTAACTAATTAATTTTACTTTCTTTGGTTATTAAAATAGTCGGAGTATCTGGTTGTCATGAAATTAATCTGATAAAGTTTATAACGGAAGTAATATTATTTGTGGAGTAACTAATAAAAGTTTACTGGAGAAGAAGAATGTTCAATTTAATTTTTAAAGACCATTATTTTGTATTTAATATTATTAAAGCAATTTAAGTCGTCAAAGCAATATATGACATATTTCTATGGCCTAACCCTCGTCATGGTCTACCTGTATGCTCAATTTCATCGAAATCTGTCTAACTGATAAGAGTGAAATGCTAACGAACACAGAAGAGGGTTACTTTTAATTTACAATATACTAGCTTATGCTAGCGGCTTCGCCCGCGTAGAGTTCGATAATTGACCCACGGGATTGTCCTACCCTGATGAAAAGTAGCCTATGTGCTATTCCAAACTAAAATCTATCTCTGTGCCAAATTTCATCCAGATCCTTTCAGCCGTTCTGGCGTGATTGAGTAACAAACATCCATCCATCCAAACTTTCGCATCTATAATATTAGTATGATAAAGGTAGTATAGATTAGAACGGATCATGATTCATTTGATTGCTAGATTATTGAAACACCAAAATATAATATAAATAAGTAACTTTAAAAAAAACAAACAGATTTATATTTCTCGGAATAAATTAGCAACGCCGAACTCCAAATCTAATTTAATTTTAACCCTCAAAAAGCTGCGGGTTTATTGGAAGACCGAAAGCTACGCAATGAATTAATTGAAAAGGGTAAACTTGTCGATTGCCTTACAATTTCAAAGAACCAAGCTAATTCCGATGCTGAGCAAGACGCTAGCAGTGGCATGAACTTGATGAATTTTTAATTATCAACATGGTACCAACTAATGCCTACTTAAAGCAAAAGTTAAAAACTACTAACGCAAGTTAGGGTTAACCTAACTTCTTCTTCTAATTATTCAGAAAATTACTGTGAGGAGAAAATCGGGTATTTCAGTGACGGCTAACAGCAGAGGTGGCCCTAGGGCGGTGCGAGCGGTACGACCGCACCGGGCGCCATCATCAAGGGGGCGCCGAAAACGCCCGAAATCTTGTTCCTAATTAATGTATTCATGTCACAGACATGGATAAAGAAAATCTAACATCTCCAGGGCAAGGCAAGGTGCTAAAAATTTTCGAGCTCGCTTCGCTCGCTCTTGTAACAAATTGTCAGTTGATTGCTCGGTCTGAAAATGTCATGTATAATTTGACAAAATCACTTCAATAAAACTGTTTAAATGATAACAAGAAAATCTAACAACTCCAAAGCGAGGTCCTCAAAATTTTCGAGCTCGCTTCGGTCACTGTCATGGCATCCTTGAGTGTCTTGAGTGTTCTGGAACTTTGAATATCATCTGGTATGCATGGTAAAGCAATAAAACATAATTAACAGAGGCGGGGTGAAAAATATACGAGCTCGCTTCGTTCGCTTTTGACAAATTTGGGAGCGGTAAATCTTAAAATACCATCAATTTTGGTTCGGTGGTGGACGTCGGTTGAGTTACAATTTATGATAACTTTGCAATGGTTCTTATTTTGTTTTTGGGGGTAGGCGCCAATATAAGATTTTGCACCGCCTAAAATTTTTCCCAGTCCCCCCCAGACCCAGTCAAACACTATACTTCGTCTAGATTATTGATCAAATCTGCTCTCAAAACGATGTAGGACAACATCGTTATTATCGGTTAATTATGTTAAGTTATATAAAGCAGGTATATTTTAGGGCAGTAACAACTATTTCGCGAATGAACATTAGTCCCTTAAAACTACCTTGAACTGAAAATTCTTTTAGCAAAGTTAAAGATAATACAATTGTACTACACTCTGATTTTGAGAGAGGCTACCCGACCTGTCATGGATTGACTGGTACAACGCTCGTTCCCTTACGCTTTGGAAACGTGTGTGGAATAATAAAAAGGATAAAATATTCTGTTTTTCTTTTACCTACTCTAAGAGCAGGAAGTGAAGATGGAGAAACTATAAATATACCTAAAATAACTGCAGTCTCCTCTGTGTGAAAATTTTATAAATTATCACCAAAATGTTGACGTGGACAGACAAGTCAGCCATTTTCATTTTAACACTGTGTCAAGAGGACTCCAAAATTGAGCCCTAAATCTAATAGAATAAATTAGTTTATTAGCCAAAAGGAAACATTTTAACAAAAAGTCCTGTGATCAACAAAATTTAAGGTTTAACACGGATGTCGAGGGTCGAAAGTACGAAGTAGGAAGTGCGTACGAAGCCCCCCCCTCCCCTCCCCCCCACGTTTCAGTTTCCGCATTGCGTCTCGTTTTAACATAATGTTAGTTATCTGAAGTGTAAGCTTTAGTAGTAAATTCGATGAGTTAGAGCTGATAGTTTTCTTCTTCTGAAAATGTAGGTTGCTATGAACTTTGATTCAAATAAGTTTTAATTCTTGAAGAAAATATTTTGAAGTAGGTAAGTAAACCACTAAATCGTGTAGCTAGCTATTACACGAGGTCTACAATGTTTTTAGATCAAAGGCTTGTGTAATTTCATTCGCAAATATTATCTACATGGTACACAATCTTTTCATTATTAGTTTCTTATCCGTTTGAAAGAAAAACTCCTTTGCCAAAATAAATTGATATTAGGAGTAGTTAATACTAAGGTAAGGATTATGAGTGTAAACTATGTCTCAAAAGTGTCCTTTTAAATCTGTGTGCTTTAATTGTATGATCGATTCAACACAAAAATAACCATTAGGGCAGATTTCACCAATGAAAGTGAACGCGATCAATTCATCCACGCCACGTTCCAGCGCAGTCAGTGTCATAAATGGAATATTGACACTGATATGATAGGTCTCAAACGGAGTTTAGACGGGCTGGTCGCACTGATTTTCATTGGTGAAATACTACCTTGGAAAAAACGTGCCTTTAAGCGTGGACATGAAACATTAAAATGTCCACTGCAATTATGCAATGCTTTCATCGATTAAAATACTAATTATGAACTTCAACACCAGTTCAAAGTAATACCAAGGCCGATCGATTGCTACGAAGGCCTTTATAGTAATTATTTATAGCCTTTTCTAACGCACCGTGGGGAGTTTATTTTTGTAAGTTACATCCTTACAATGGGTATAAGCTATCAAGGTTATCGAACAAATAGAGAGGAAGTATTTTTTTTTGTCAAAAGAATTATTTTTTGCTACGGTATTATTATATGTATACGGTTATTATATAAACTCAAACGGGACTGGGCAGGACATGTCTGCCGCATGCTGGACAAACTGTGGGTCAAAATAGCAGAAAAGTGGTGCCCTGATACAGTGAGGCGGGGTCGCCGGCCACGAAGGAGATGGCAGGACGAACTGGACAGGTTCCCACCGAACTGGAAGGTGGACGCGGGTTCGCGAGAAATGGAAAGATTGGAGTGAGGCATTTGACCATAAGTGGGACAGGATAGGTTAGGAATGAAAAAAAAACGGCATTTGGAAGTGAAAAATATTTCACATTCTTTGTAGCATTTATATCCATTTTCACCAGTTTTTTAACGCTCAGCTCAGGGCCGTTAAATAACATTCAGGCAATTATTTAAGTGGGAGAACGGGCATGAGTCTTTTTATCAGTTTATTTAATACAAGCCAACCAGCACCAGCTACGCCCGGTGACGGTTTCAACAGAATTTCAAACCCTACTTAACCGGCTCAGGGGTTGATTTTTCGAAAATCGAAAATTCTTTCTTAGCGGATGCCTACGTTTTAATGGCTCTATCTGTACCCCAATCCGTCCAGTGGTTTGAGCTATGCGTTGACTGTCAGTAACAAACGGTTTAATAAGTATACGATTAGTGCTCAATCAATGGAAACTCTTTAATTTTCAGTCGCACTTTTTACCCGATCTGTATGCTGATTTAAACGTCAAAGTACTCATAAAACCTTGCGGGTATTTTTCATCGAGCCCTGTATCTGAATCATATGGCAAAATTTATATACCTACATAATTATATATACCATGTTTCAATATTCTTCGTTTACATAAAATAAGTACATGTTGTTACACAATGTTTTCTTTCCGCGTCCATTTGCCCTCGGAATTCGGAAGTTAAATGAGAATTTATTAAATTAATGAACTTTGAATCGATGTACGTTTTGTTTGTTGTTTTTATACAGTTGTGTAATGTTTCTGTGAAATGTAAATAAGTGAAATGTAGTATTTTTTTTTTGACGATGGCTAAAATAACACAAAGTGAAGTTGTCTATATTTAACCACTAAGACCCAGGTAAAAGATTATGAAAATGTTTAGAATAATTCCGGTTGAATCCCTATTTCGTGACTTTTAAAAAACCACCTAGGCATGCAAACTAGTTTTACCGCAACCCGTCTATTGAACTTTTATATCTAACATTTAGATTCGTTCAGCCGCTATAGTTACATAAACAACATCCAAACAAACATGGCAACTGCAATCAATTTGTTTAAAATGGTTAAAAAAAAAAACAACTTAATACAGAACATATTTACCTACTGTTTTAAAAAGGCATGTATTTAAATCGATATCTGTATATTCCCTTTTTTTCGATCAAAATATTTCAAAGTTAAACCAAAAATACTGACTTGCACTCAAATTATGCACACTAAATAAATCAAATTCGATATACTGTTTAATGGTTTTTGCATAACTGTTTTACTGAACGAATAACTATTATCAATATAGTATATCTAACAATTCTTTAGTTCAACAAACATATTAAAACTTTTTTAAGAAAAACCATCACCTAATTTACTTTTAGGAACATCGTTTATTCTAAATAAAACCCAATTTAATCAGTCATCTTTATATAATTAGGTACACAAAAAAATTATCAAGTGCTAACTTAACATGCACCAAACACTGGCACACTGAGTGGTAACCATTCTTGAGAAAAACCAATTATTGTATCCAAACCTCAAAACACTTTATATTCGCCTAAAAAGCGTAGTCGACGGAGCCCCGCTTCGCGGGGCTCCTACTTCTGGGTGGTTTATAAAAAAATAACCACGAAGGGGATGGCGGGGTCTATTCGCTCGCTTCGCTCGCTCACTCGACCCCGCCATCCCCTTCTAACCTAACCTGTCCGAGTCGGGGTGCCCCAGGTCCAGAGCTCGCTTCGCTCGCTCTTGTATCCAAATTCTCCTGGAGGCAGTAGTAACATTGCTTGTACACACATACAAGCAGTGGGGCTACATTGGGGATTTTTAACAGAACAAACTAATGACAGTGACATAACATACTTTTTTTACGTTCCGTTTTGCCAATTTTTCACGTCAATATGCACCATAGACAATATTTGGAACAAATTTGGTTGTCAATCGCCCATTTTAACGTTCCGTTTTCGCTTTTTATCCGATTTGAGGTTAGAAACATTTTTCATTAATTTCTCGAAAAATATGCATTACCTTGTAATAAGAGTAGTAGCATTATAATCGGGGACCCAAGCCCTATCAGCTTTAACCTCTTTTACCCCCCAACTCCTGCCAAACGATTCTAGATCCAACCCGTTCAAGTTTCACTAAATTAATTGAATTACCTAATTTGCAATTAAACACTAGCGAGATCACTCCGAGCGAATCCGACGTCATAGATAAACAATAACAAATGCATGCGCTGCCGGCCCCCGCCCGCCACCGCACCGTTTGCTTACTTCGTATCGCTCGGTCTACCTCGCACTCGCATTAGACGCTAAAGAGCGAGCGCGAAGGAGCGAGCGCGGCGCTAGATGTGCAGGCGCCAACATGTTTTTCAGTCAAACAGAGAAACAAAAAGCAAATAAAGTTAGGTATAATGTATTTTAGTTGCACGACTAGTCGATTTGTAGAGCTTTTTTGAATTGTAATGGAAACTTACTTTAATGTGGTGCACCTTTAGATATCAGTTTTAGAAATTCCGTAGTAAGAAAGTACAATTTAGAGTGCAAGTTAGTATTTTTGATAAACAATTAGTTTTTTTGTTTTATAAATCATATATCCGATGTACGAACCACATTTTTGATGTGAATTCGATAAAAAAGGTCATCTCGTTTTGTGTTATTTTTTAGTTTTTTTTGCAGTACATGTTTAGTTAATCAATTGGTTTTTTTGCACAGCATTCATTTTTCTGGTATGCATTCAGTTAAATAGTGGAGTTTCCTAGTTTGCTGAAAAATTATACAGATGTGCATTTAAAAATATCCCTTTTAAAAATAGCACGGCTACTACCAAACTCCTTTTATAAACTCCTTCATAAAATACCACAGCTCAGTCTAAACAGAGGGTGAAGGATAGCAAGTCTTCGCCGCCGTAGGCCCATAGGCATACATCATTCAAGTCCCCGTCAATATTGTATGGTTTGTCGCTGAAACTTTGAAGGTTTCAGATACAGTAACAAGAAAACTTGGCAGGGATACGAAAAAAAAACTTTCGTTTATGGCGACCAGATGTTTTTTCGGAATCTAATTTGAAAGTTTTAAATTGCAGGGCGTGTTAGTAAAACTACGTTGTGCAGGCAACGCATGGAATTGAAGATTTGTTTGACTTAAGAGCGCAATGCAATGACACTTCGTTTCTAGGTGGTAATAGAAAAATACATACTAAATAATAATATATTAACATGTTTAGAGCAGACCGTTTCCGAAATCGCATAAAATACTATCGTTGTTCAATTTAGGTCAAAACCGATTGCCCGATCACCGTCCCGAAAAATCCATTACCAAATGACGAAGTTTATTCACTGTAAAACAATTTTTACTGCCCACTGAACGGACACGCAAACTGCTCTTTTACAATTTTGTCAGTAGGGTTAGGGACTTCGCGCACTACGCGGCCACGACCACGACTTTTGGCCGCAGAAGGTTCGAGCAGGAAGAAAGTTTGGTCGCACGACCGGGCCTCCGACCAGTTTTATAAGTATAAGATTAGTGACCGACCAGGGCACAAGGTCCGTAAGTCCCGTTATTACGTACGAGAACAGAGCTCATAGGAAAACGTTTTCTGATTTTCTGAAGACGTAAGAAGCTCTTTTAGGAAAGCACAAGAGTACCTATCTATCTTCATATAAATATAAAGTAAGAAACTGACTGGCTGACTGATTTACTCGCTGATCGATCAACGCACAGCTGAAACCGCTGGGTTTAGAATCAATTTTTGCACAAACGTTCCTTAACTGCCTTAACTGTGTACTAAGAAGGGAATTTTGGAAATTCATTCCCTAAGGGGTTAACACGAGGGTTGAAAGTTTGTATGAAACTTGGTCAATCTTGAAGTTTCTTTTTTCTCACACATACACATCAAAATTTCCACGCGAACGAAGTCGCGGGTTACAGCTAGTTGCACCATACTCACATGTGCGATATGCATGGAGCACTGGCCTATGAACACGAAGTTTCGGGGCTATGAACTATGTGCAAACACCTGAGGCATCAATGGAGACACTGGACACACTGAAGTGTCTTTATGACTTCACTAGCCGACTCGCACCAGCTTCACATGGTGACAGATTTTCATGCAAACCTTCAACCCTTATTTTATACGCTTAGGAGCTAAATTTTCCAAAATCCTTACTAAGCGAATGCCTACGTCATAATAGCTATCTGTATGCAAATTTTAGATCCAGTGCTCCGTCCAGTGATTTGAGCTGTGTGTTGATAGTCAGTCCAGGACAAACGTTTTTATAATGTCTTCATTGGATAGTGCATTTTATAGAATGTTCTTAATTGTAGATGTAGGTGGGCACTCGAGATTCTTTCAAATGCGTTTGATATCTCGCGTCAGTTATCATAAAAAGTTATGATGAAATTTACATGAAACTTTCCTGTAGGTATACTTAAAAAGCCCTGTCGTTTTACTATCCGCATTATGATATAATATTATAATAATAATAGAATATAACATAGAAAGTTATGTAATTTACCTTTATATAGGGATCCTCTGTAATGTGTTCACTCGAGGGATTTGCATACGTTGGGTTAAAAACTAAATGTTAACACGTTTTAGGGTTTTATTCTATTACGGAAAACTATGTACGAATATAAGCTTATATTTGTTAAAAGGGCAAGAGGTTCACCTACGGGTACATAAGTATATTCTATCGATTAACAATTTCTGCTTTTATTTATAAACATACCACTCACGGCAACATTATCGGTCTGTGGGTACGACTATACCGTTCCACTACACAATTCATTTTATATGAATATATAAAACTTTAAACAATTATTTAATAACCAACACTGTCTCATTTTCAGGTCACGGCCTCTCCCAAATTCGTTCTAAACTATAGCTAAACCTAAAATTCTAAGTAACAAAGTTATGAAGCAGGCACATTGCTAAGTATAGATTTAGCTTCATCGAAAAAGAAACAATATGAACAAATCGTTCTTTCCTTTCCCCCGAACATGAAAGTTTCTGATTTTGACGAAGTAATATTCCAAAGAATTTCTATGCTCGCAGCAGTACCAATATCTTTTGTGGTAAACGCGGAAACAATTCTGTTTTCTTTGAAAATGTGGGACTTGGTTTAGATTGTAGTTGTATTCCGATTTAGAACTGAACGAAATATGTTTACTGTCATGCTGATACTGCATTATTAAGAAAACGATGATTTGTTTTAAATCTAAGAGGATCTGAAAAGATCGTCATTGTCGCTACAAGCAGTCAGCGGCCCGACATCTGATAACTCGTTTTACCAAGGGGTATCGTATTACACAGTACTAACTGGGTTGTGGAGGTCAGATGGGCAGTCGCTCCATGTTAAATACTGAGACTCAGCAGCATCCGGTTACACTGGAAGCCGAACCCAACATAGTCTGAAAAAGGCTAGACAGATGATGATGAGGATCAAAAACCATCTACTTGATACGTTCAGAAAATATAGGATCAAAATAAGCATTTATTCTGAAGCTCTACGGTCAGAAACACACTTAAAACCACTTGTAGTACAAATTATAAAGAGGTGTGGATAGCGGTATATGTTTTTAGAGAATAGCAGCTTTAAAAACATCTACTTAACCCTAACTTTTTGCACTTCCGTTTACAGATTTCATTCTGAGGCTCTGGTACCTAAATAATATAATTTGTTTTAGACAAACAAATTTCAGTAGACAACTCGACTTCATCCGCGTAATTCCGCATCCGTGACTGCAAACTAAGATCTGCCGCGAGAGGAACCACAAACTTAGTAGAATGTCAAATAGTTCTCAAGTTTATACAACGACTTTATACGTACAAACTGTTTAAGTAGATTTACGCCTAGAGACCAATGATAATGTTGTGTTTAAATTGGTGTAGAAAAAGGTAAAATATTGCCTACAATACTCGACTATTAAGAGGCCACGTTAAACAAGGAGTTCGTGGATGGGTTTCATAACATACCGAATTTCCTCCGTGCCTAGGAAAGCACATTAAACCGTTGGTTCCGGCTGTCATTTGAAGATCTTTGACAGCCGTCGTTACAAACAGTCAGCGCGCAGTGGCCCGAAAATCTGAAAAACAATCTTACCAAAGGGTATCATATCACCCAGTACTTACTGGGTTATGGAGGTTAAAAGATAGACAGTCGCTCCATGTAAAGTACTAGTATTCAGCTGCATCCGATTAGATTGGCAGCAGACCCAACATAGTGGAAAAGGCTAGACAGATGATGAACTTTAAGGAAATGTGGTTCGATTCGCAAATGACGTAAGTGATATTAAATGAAATAAATTAAATACGTGCCATCGATACGATACAAGAAGCAATGACTATGAATGACGACCAAATCAAAGTTTTCAGAAGTAATATTTCAGTGCATCTGTGCCCGTTGGTTTAATTTCAGAAGTTTGTAAATTAAGATTAATTGAATGGCATCTGCGGTACGCTATTAAATTATTGTTCAAGGATTGGTTTGCCTTTTCCAAGAAAAGATGAAAAATAATCAGGGAAATATCACGTTCTTGAAAGGAACCTATTTTATGATTTCCATACAAAATGCTTCTCTGAACTCGCATCTTTTTAAAAAGTATGTGTAAACCAATTCAATTGAGAACACAACTTATCCCGTAGTTTAGCCAAAACAGAACTTAAATCTGCCAAAGTGAGGTCTTAATATAGGACGCTGTTTCTCGGTCAAATGTTTGGCGAACGGAATATGGTTTACGCATTGCAGGATACACGACCTCGATGCGTTGATCGCAATGTATAATTTACATAACAAATATACTATGTACCAACAATGTACATACAAACATAATATGTATACAGGGATATGTCACTGCAGGGTAAACGCCGAAAAAAATGTTATGATTTTGGAAAAAATATAACCATTCTTTTTATAGTTTTCCGACCACCACGCTAGCACAGCCGAGGGCAAAGTTAGATAGTTTTAAAATTCTCTTTTCACCCTCACCTATATACAATGTAAATTAGAACGGACACAATTCTGTGAGGAATGCCTTTGGCATGACATCAAGGAAGTTCTGTAGGTTAGTAGTACGACGAACGTTTTTTACTTTTCGATTTGGTTAAGTGCGTTCATCTGCATCGCACTTGATATTTTAATTGGTGTCAGCAATAATCTTGCGATAACAGTGAAAAACTGCGACTATAAATTAATTTGACAAGTGTGGTAGTTACAGTCATACCAGCGGCCATGAAAATTATTTTATCGTCTGACATGATTTTTACAATAACTACTCGCCTCTCATCCCAAAACTAGAAACGTAGGTATTTTACGTGTTCAACCAAACAACCACTCCACCAAGCCGGTGCTCAAACCCAAACATATTTTATTTTTTGCTAACAAAGAACAATCCGAGAAAAAAGAAGACAAATCTTCCAAGTATATGATATACGAGCCCAAACAACCAGCAATCGAACTCTAGCGAGATAAATAAAATATTCAACCAGGCTGAGAACGTTCGGGTTTGCGTACTTTTTTTAGAACCTCCGTACATTTTTTTGAGAGCCGCTATACATTTTTTATTAAGGACTCACACTCGCATGCTGTTTCCGTTTAACTCACACGATGAAGTTTGTGTTCTAAGGATGAGGGTATTCGAGGAATATGTATGAGGCAAGATTTGATATTTGAATTTAGGAACAACATGAATTTCTCAAATATTTACTTGTTCTTGAATAAGCAGAATATATATTCTTAATAAAAAACTTCTCTTAAAAATCTCGACTATGTTTAGGAAAGAATTTTATTACAGACTGTTTTATGTTTTGCGTTTAAAAAACAACCCTGTATATTATTTACAGTTTAGAATTATTTAAATAACGTTCTCTGAATCCCCATGTCACACCACATGCAATGGGGTTAAAAAGGACAGAAGAGACACATAGCAGCCAGGCTCCAAAATACATAAATCTTTTTCGTTAGTTGACCACACCATAAATTCTCCGGGGTTTTGAAACTATGGTCCGTTCGGGAGTAAAAACTACATTTCCTTTCACCGAGCCTCCGCCTTGCTTCCGAAGGGAAATAAAAATGAATGTGGGACTTGAATGTCCTTTTTCTGGAATTTTGTTTTTCAGAGGTCGGTTGCTGAAAGCTACGCAATTGAAGATGGCTGCTGAAAAAAAAAGTAAATCTGCTTAGTCATTCAAATAAACAAAATGCATGGGTTAGCTTTATACAGGGTGGTGATTTACTCATATACGATCGTGGGAAAAAAATGCTTTTCATACATGCATCGAAATAGTCTGACTACTGTTGTATGAAAATTGTTTTCTTCTTTCAAGAATCGGATATAAGTTTCTTTGGGAAAGTTGTTTAATATGACGGGTAGGCTCACCTGCTTGAACAATACCACTGTTGGTAACTAAATCGCCACCCTGCATATGGTCAAGACTACATTCGTTTGAACTTTAGGATGCCCGTAAAAGTTTGTAATAATACACAAACATCTCTTTGCTAGCTAAATCTCAATAAAGCACAGCTTCATCGGAGCGCTATTAAAATAATTGCACCGAACTTAAATTTCAATATTACGCAATTTATGCCAGGCTCCGATTGCTCAAAATTCAGATCTCACTGCAAAGTTTCACTACAGCACATTATAGGTACTGTTGCAAACATTTGAATCTTTTGAACAATTAGTATGTCATACCATAATGTTTCAGTAGCTCGAAGCTAGTTAGCCCGGATCAATCTTCAGGTAAAGCCGAACTTGTCTAGGTTGGGCTGTGGATGGGGGGAACACCCATTACATACCGAGTTTCCTCTGCGCCTCGGAAAGCACGTTAAGCCGTTGGTTCCGGCTGTCATTTGTAGATCTTTGACAGTTCTCACAGGTAGTCAGTGTAGAAGTCTGAGATCCAGTCCAAGGGATTATCCAGCACTAACTGGGTTGTGGAGGTCAGATAGGCAGTCGCTCCATGTAAAATCAGTATTTTTTTTCTGAATACCAGTGTATTCAGCTGCATCCGGTAAGACTGGAAGCCGAACCCATAAAGTCGGGAAAAGGCTAGACAGATGATGAGTTATGCAATTTTTATTGACACTACATTTTCATACGACAGTCGAATACATCGTGTTAAAAACTGTAATTGCCTCGAAGTTTATCATGGTTGTCGTTGACATAAAAAGTTACACACAAAAATAAAAGCAGATAACGTTTACATTTTCGTATATTTTCGAGCACAACACATGTACTGGCTGAAATAAAAGCAATTTGAACTAAAACTTTATCCATTTTTGTCTCAACTGTATGATAAAGTTAGGTAGAGTAGTGGTACAGCTCATCACGGGAGGCTGTGGTCGCCAAATGTGTAAGAACGCGTATAAGCGTCCTTCTAAAATAAGCACCGTAGGGAAAATGCGAGTGCATATTAAGTTTTCATGTTGTTTAATTTATTTTAGTCAGTGAAGTGATGGTAAATCTTATGAATAATAAAATAAGATATTTTTTTTTTCTGTTGTCAGTAGGAAACAAAAATAATTATCGTAATAATCTCTACCAGTTCTCCTATACGAGTATATCTTTTAAGATTTACCTTTAATGTATAGCCCGGAGTCAAGATATATGGTTGATGATAATAGGCTTCGATTCCCGGGTCGGGTTAAGTGTTATTGGGTTTTTCAATCAGGAATTTCTCAGCAGCAGCCACGGAGTCTGGATTTGTGCCCGGTTAATAGTAAAAGACTCGCCCCCTATTACTTGGGATTTAAAACATAACTGGCGAAATGTGGGTGTACTTAGTACTATTAGATACACCTCTGAATAACCCTTCGTCGATTACAGGCGTGATGTTGTATTATGCTATTTATTAATAAAATAACGCTTGTCACACTGTTTGTTGTGGTATCCTGTGGCCCTCATTAATTTGTGAGCGACACAAACTTTTAACATTCTGTCGGTATTCACGGTAATGGTCCATTAATTCTCCTTAGCTGTTGAAATATTAAATTATTGCAGGCAGCGGTGTGCAAGAAACGTTGTTAATATATTATGTTGATGCGAAAGATAGCATGCATTAAAAATTTTGTTTACAAATTTCCTCTTCGACGTTTTTACCAAATATTAATTTTTGTTCTTGAAAATAAAACGAAATTCTCTAAAACGGCAGTTTTGGTTATTTAAGGTTTTTTATACACTAAAATGATTGTACATTAATTGTTCATAAGTGAGTAAACTTCTTTATTTCAGTTTTACATTACAACCTTCCATTCTCAATAAATAAAAATCGATAATACGCAGATGCATAAAATTGCGTCATCGAGCCTGCAAAAACAACTAAATTGAATTACGGTACGGTAACTTAGCTGTTTCATGTCGCGAATAACTAAGAAGCGATTCGCGATATGAAACATCTAAGTTACCGTAAAGTTACGACTAGTTTCTTGTTTAATATTAGTTGTGTTGTCCAATATCTATATTAAATGTTCAGGAACATTCTGAACTCCCCCACATAGAAATTTTTCATCGTTTTACAAAAAAAAACAGCTGTTCCATACATTTTGACCGTGTAGGTATTGCAGTTTTGTAGGAAACTGATGTTTTTTTTTATTACCGTTGAAAAATGTCTATGTAGGGGCGTTCAGAATGTTGTACTGAGTACGTGGTTACCGTTTTTCGCATCGGTGTCCCTTCCACCCCGTATATTTCTTATCGATTATGATAAACATCGAAGTAAAAACAAACTGATATAACTATTATATGATAATTGTGTTTCTAACAATAGAAACACTAAATTTATATTATTGAAAACTTAACCTTTCTCAAAATATGTATGTATACCAGTGGCGACGGGTGATTTCATGAAGAAGGGAAGCCGCAGCAAAAAAAAAACAAAAAAAAACTTACCAAGGCCAGGCGTAGTCCAGGGGGGGGGGGGGGCGTAGGTAGGGCGTACATATTTCTCAGTCCACCCTTACTATACGTGTAAGCACTGACTGATAGATTGAAACAGTGTCTTGCAAGTATAATAAAAGTGGCTTTGAAAAAAGCCGGTTGTGGTGTGATGAACTGATGACGTATGATGTCTACTATACTAGGCAAAACTACTACTACTACTTAACAACAAGACTACTCTACTCACTTATTCTACTTATAATAACTACTTATACTCTAAAGCTATTCGTCTATTCTTTCTTACAAAGTGCGCTAAGACATTATCATAAAAGCCGGGATTATTCTTAATTTTAAGTAACAAATGTTTCTCTATAGAAAGAATGGCTAGATCAGATAATCGTTCTTGTTTTTGAGAATTACGCATGTACGTATGAATTCGCTTCAAAGCCGAAAACGACCTCTCCGCGGATGCTACTGTAACAGGAAGTGTCAAAAATATACTACATAATTTTGTAATTTGTGGAAAAGTGTCACATAATAATGAATTTTGAAAATTGAGATAAAGCTCGTAAACATCTAGTTTATTCAAAGATTGAGTTGTGTATAAGACTTTCAACTCATTCTTTAAAGCAGAGAACTCAAATATTTGCGGAAATTTGATTAACAAAGAAGATATTATTTCATCTGGAAATGATCTACTATAAAAACTATACTTAGATTTATTGAGTAAATTAAGAAAACTCATTTGCGAAAGTGATTGGTACCTGTGTTGTATTTGCGTCTTAACATTGTCTATTATTTCAATGAAAAGACGCCGATACATCGTTCTAACGTCTACTTCTGTATTTAGTCGTCTACTCTGTCGCGGCGGCTCACCGAATTCCTGAACGCTGTCATAAATAAAATCAAAATTGTTTATTAAATCATTTGCAAGCCAACTATTGAATGAATCTATTTCGCGGTTTGCTACTTCAATATCAATCTGTTTTGACTGCAATAAATTAAAAAGAACGTCGGTTTTTTGAAAAATGTCTGATAATACGTGCAAAAAAAAACAAAACTGCATGTTTTCTAATTTACTGAGAAAACATTCTGCCAAGGAAAGTGATTCACTATCCCAAAATTGCGGGTTATCTAACATCGAATTAAAAGTTTTAATTATGTCTAATCTGCAGTTAAAAATTACATTAATAATGCGTGAGTGATAATGCCAACGTGTTTCGGATACTCCGGGCATACGGCGGTCAGCTATTTCCTTCAAAAGGTTGGTCCGTTTAGTAGATTTGTTGAAAAACCTAACAATGCTATTTACGTGCCCAAAAAAAGTTTTCAGTTCCTGAATATTTTCAAGGGAACGGCTAAGAACTAAATTTAATACATGAGCGTAACATGGCACAAACATTGCCATATGACATGCATCCCGAATTTTTGCTTGAACGCCACCGTGCTCACCAGACATAACTGCCGCGCCGTCGTAAGACTGACCAACCAACTTATTCCTACAACGATACTGGTCAAGTATTTCCAACAACTGTTTGGATAAAACTTCAGCAGTTCGACTTCCGCTAACATCGTAAAAACCTAGGAATCGTTCTTCGATTCCAGTTTCAGATAGATATCGAAAAATTACAGTTAATTGCTCCCTATGACTGACATCGGGAGTTTCGTCAATCATTACAGACAGAAATTGAGCTTTATCTATCTCGATTCTAATGTGGTCTCGTAAAACGGATGCAATACTACGTATTAAATCATTTTGAATATCACTAGAGAGACCAGAAAACGCGGGGTTCTGAACTGAAGAACATAGTTCCAAATGTGAGTCCATTACTGTATCATACTTGCTCAAATATAACAAGGTTTCGATATAGTTACCACGGTTGTCGGAATTCGGACTTTCATCGTGGCCGCGAAAAGCTAATTCTTGTTTACCTAACAAAATAACGGTGTCGATAAACCGTTTCATTAAATTCCTATTTCGATCTACTTTTCTATTATGAGCTTCATGCGAATTAGCGAAAAATGATTCTATTCTACTACACCCGAACTCGTGTAAATCTAAACAGCTGCGAATATGCTTTTCAGTTTGAACATGTTTTTTCGAGGAATTCGTCAGATTATTAATATCCGTAAAACCCCCTTTATTCCAAAGGCTACTAGAATCTGAGAAAAGTAGGCACGGGAAACAATACATTTTATTTAATTTACAGCTGCCAGTCAGCCATTGATATTTATCGTATAGAGAAACATTAAAATGTTTCACAAAACCATCTTTTCGTTGATAATTAATTGCCATATTTGGACGCGCCCGCCCGAGTTTTATAACATGTTTTTTATTCTCAAAACTTAACCTTGAAAAACTAGTTTCTTCGCAAAGCAAATAATCTGTGAGACAGCAGTCTAAAGCGATCAATGCCATCCTAATTCTAATTAATTTTTAAATCTACTCTAAATAGGTAAGAAATTTCAACTTGATAAACTATCTACTTACCCAAATACCTAATTTCAACGTACTTTTATACTTTATTTTCACTACACAATACACGCACAAACTAATTTCTAATTGATACACTAATCAATTCAATTAATACAACGAACAAATTGCAAATTACCTATCTAAAACAAAATAAAAGCCATTAAGTACTTTACATTCATGCACATGAAAAATACGAATGCAATGCATTTGTTTACAAATTCTCGAGCGCCGAGCCCGAAGCATTACGAAATTTTACGAATCGAACCGAGTACGGCGCCCGCGCCAGTACATGCGTCTCCTCTCTCCGATATACGCATCTCGTTTACTCGCAAACAGTTCTTGCCTATAACCCGCATTATTCCGGCTTACCGACTCCTAAGATAACGCGTGTCACGTGGCTCTAAGTGACGTCATGACGACATAGATTTGTATAGACATTTTAGAAGGAAAAAGCCGGGACGCCTACGAGTTATTTAGGAGCAACATGTTGTCTTTTTGGAATTTATTGACAAAAATTGTAATTTTGGCAGGCGTTTTGTAATACATAATATTTAAATTGTAGGGTGTATTAAATACCTTCATTATTATACCCTACTGACTTGGATTTCCAAAGGGAAGCCGGCAGGAATGGGCTTATTGCGTGCCTGCGCTACTGATGTATACATAGGTATTCCTAAACAATCCTACCAATAGATATCTATTTTGAGAACAATCAATGTCAAAAGCTTGAGGGTTATCAAGATTTTGACATCAATTAGGAGTATTCATGTATTATTAGAGCCTGTCGTACTCGTAGTTTCTTTTGACATTAGTTTGTGTTTGTGTTTTGCACGTGGAACGCGCGTATAAGCTCGTACAACAGCGAGTCGTGAGATAAGTCGCCAAATTTGCTGACAACTGACATTTTCATCAAGCAAACACGCATTCGATTTATTGAATCGCGTACTGTCTCGCCAGTTTGTGAAATGAAAATACACTAAATTCCCATACTGAATTTATTGTATTTTCATCGGGCAGAAAAAAGCTGCTACGATGCTTAGTGAAAATACTATTGGAATCGTAACCAAAAATAGCTAATGTGGCAAGTTTTCAATGTACTCGGCAAACACAGTTCTTTTTACGCTCACCAAAGACCAAGACGTAAGAAAACCCCAGATTTTCTGATGAAGTTAAATAGTAAACTTTTTTATCAGCCTCATAAAGTGCAAAGTTGTTCGTAGGAACATCGTCACTGGCATCAAACGGCTCTTGGGGTATCCTCGGGCAGCCTCGAGTAAGGTATATTTTGCACTTTATGACGCTGATGGTAAAGTTTACTATTCAATCGTCAAAAAAATCCTTTACAGTCCACGAAGCCGTATTCTACCACAATAAGCGATCGTAAGGAAATTGTAATATTGGAGATAGTAGTAAACCTTCATTGTTATTAGAAGAAGGAAGGACGCTCCTCTTATTTACAGAGAGCCAAGTTCATTCAATATTCGTATTCCACGAGTATAGTCGCCAGACCTGAGTTTAGCATTAGTTAAGGTAAATTTAACTTGCAAGTTACTAACCAATAGCTGAGTTCCCCGGACTGTGTCGTATTTTAAATGAATAATAACTTAATCGTATTTTTTATGATTTTTAAGGAGTGTTTGAGACAGAAAGAGTTTGCATAAAAACGCTTTTAAATTAAGCTGCTATGATTGATTACTTTTACATTTTATCGTTTGTCACCCACGTCTGCAACGACTGTGTTTTCAGATTTTCAGAATTGATCAATGATAATTATTGACAATTCTGAAAACGAATAATAATCAAACTGTGTAGGAGTTACGGGGAAAACAGCTCCCATTTATTTTATCACTGATCATTTCACGTTAAACTGACTAACAAAATTAAACATTTAAATCGATTGGACTAATTGTATAAGTATTTATAATCAATTATTAATAACGCGTCGTTGGTCTAATGGCCACAAGCGTGACTGCTGGGCATGAGGCCCTATTCGACTCCCAGGTCGGGGTCAAAGTGCTATTGTATTTTTTCATCAAGAATTTCCGAACAGCAACCACGGAGTCTGGATTTGTGTCCGGTTGATTACAATAAGCTCGCCCCCTTTTATATAGAACTTAAACATAACTTGTGAAATGTGAGTGTACTATTAGGCACATCTCTCATCAAACCTTCGGGAATTGCAGGCATGATATTACCAGGCCACTCAGAAAGTATTGCGATAAATAGTTTTTATATATGGGAGACTGGCCAGTTAGAATCTTTTTCGAAAATATGATTACTTGTAAGTAAAAATATGTGTGTTCCATTTTCAAAATTTCCCTCCACATTTTTTGCGAGCCAATTCAAAGTATCGTGTCTTACTGAAAAATGGATCTGCGCCGGGAACATTTTAGAGCTATGATTTTTTACGATTTCAAGTGTCGCCTGAAACCGGATGAATCGTTCGATAGACTTCAAATGGCATTTATGGATGAAGGCCCCTCCAAGGCAACCGTGTATCGTTGGTATAACGAATTTAGGCGCGGTCGACCAACCTTGGGGGATGAAGAAAGAAGCGGTCGCCCTTTGACGGCTATTACGGAAGAAAACGTGCTAGCAGTGAAAAATTTAATCCAAGATAATAGGCGAATTACATATCAGGAGATTCAGCACATATTAAAGATTGGATCGGGAAGCGTTCACGAGATTTTACATGGGCATCTTTGCGTGAGGAGGATAGTATCGCGCTGGGTGCCGCACTACCTCACCGACGCTCAGAAGCAGGCCCGGGTGGAATGGTGCCGTGATATGCTGAACAAATTTGAAGCAGGCTCGTCTCGGCGTGTTTACGACATCGTAACAGGTGATGAGTCCTGGATTTATCAATACGATCCAGAAACCAAGCGCCAGTCGACAGTTTGGGTGTTTCAAAATGAACCAACGCCTACCAAAGTGAAGCGATCTCGAAGTGGGGGGAAGATTTTGATCGCCAGCTTTTTTAATTTGACTGGCCACTTGGCCTCAATTCCCTTACGAGATCAAAGAAGCATCAACGCCGAATGGTATACTACCAAATGTTTACCAGAAGTTTTTTCTGTTGTGAGCAACAAGCGACCAAACACAGGGCTCCGCGGACTACTGCTCCACCACGACAATGCGCCTGCACACACCGCGCTCAAAACGAGGGACTTCCTGGACAGTACACCAGTCAAACTCCTGGGTCACCCTCCTTGCAGCCCTGATCTAGCACCGTGTGACTTCTTTTTATTTCCAAAAATAAAAAATCTGCTCAAGGGGATACAATTTTCGTCGCCGGAAGATGCGCTGGCTGCGTTCGAGCAGGCTGTAAACGAGGTGTCTGCGGCGGACTGGAAAAAGTGTTTTGAAAACTGGTTCAGACGCATGAATCTTTGTATAGAGGCTGGTGGAGAGTACTTTGAAAAGATTTAATAAAAATATATGTACCTGTAGGACAATGTTTTTTAGTGTCGCAAAACTTTCTGAGTGTCCCACGTATATTAACTGAATGAAAATTGTCATTCTTAGAACATTAAATAAACTACACTCATAAAAGTATATTTGCTGAAATTCCCTTGTCGTTGTCACTTATATCACGAAAATGATCACATTACCTCGGAAACAGGAAAAGCACAAATTTTACACAACATTAACAAAATGATGACATAACAAAGGAAACAGAATAATCTGACATAACATAAGCGTCAAACATAAAAATGCGGTGTAGGTACACAATTGAGTATTTTCCGTAAACTATTTGTTTTAGACGCAGTGGGCGTTTAAAACAAATTAAATTAATTAAAAAATACCGCTGTATTTTTTGTTCGTAATTATTTCTACGCTTATTATTTAAATAAACAAACCAAATCAACAGTCCTAAACAAGGATTATCTCTGTATATGTGAAAAATATTACAATCATAAACCATAAAAGGAATATCCGTTGGCCATACAAATATTTGGCACGTAGCGGAAAACACGCCACGCGTACGCGGACATTGCTACGAACACTGCTACGACGTAGCAGCTACGCGACCGCCGCTACGCGGCCCGAACCATCAAAACTCGACGATAAGGTTTAACAATTCTGCAAACAAAAGTTTTTACATCACAAATAAATTTTTAAAACCATTTTATACTTCACGCTTGTGCAAGTTTCTCAGAAAATCTCTAGCGACCTAACCAGAAATGACATTTTACTTTTGAGAGAAACATACGATTGTTTTAACGATGTCAACGTGGAAGATTTCTTGAGGCAAACAATCACAATGTTCCCAAAATTTAATTCAAGTTAGTTTGAAGACAATTTTTTTCTGTTATTTTCTCATAACCTATAACGTGCCTCCTACAGCTGGGCACATGCCTCTGTGAGAGGGATTGACCCGTAATCCACTTCACGGGATGTCTCAGAATTCGTGACTCTTTGACAAGCTGGTTTCCTCACGATGTTTTCACTGATATTAACTGTATCAACTTAGGAATATATTTGCTTCGTGCCATCATTTGTTACATCTGACAGGCAAAACAACAATATTTTATTTTATAATATTTTATATATTGCTTGCCGTAAGTAATCGAATTATTGTCAAGTGACTCCCCCAACCTGTCTATTTACTTCGTGCTCACAATTCAAGCGAGACGATAGACACTTACGAACAATTTTCTCATTCCACTGAATACATAAGGAATCCTAACATAGCTCTTTGGCTATTATTAGCAGACCATAAAATTGATTTACGTAGTTTTCGTTGCGATGGTAAATGACACTTCATTACTCGTCTTAAAAAACCTACAAACGTTTTTGTTCAGTTAATTTCTGGTTCGAAAACACCTTAAAATAATCATATAAAACTGTTCTAATACTTGTCAAATAGGATAGAGGAAATAACGCTGTCATTTATCTTGTAGAATATAATAAAATACATGCAAATTTAAGCATAAAAGAATCACATAATAATGGTTTCATACAAAAAAAAAACTAAAATCATTTACGTCACATAAAACGACAATTCAAAGACGAAAGCGCGTATTTCAAAGCATATTTACATGTATAAAATACGTTTGAATCATCTTTCACTATTCCCTGGTAAGTAAAGTACAGTCAACTGTACATCAGTGGTAACAATTTCTGAGTTTCTCCTTTAAGTCGTTGCAATAAGGGCGACTTTTGTAGCGCAAGCGTGTGGTTGTACACACAATTCAAGTCACTTATGTTTTTATGCGTATGCATCACTTGGGGTGGGTAAATTACGTTTCGTCTCTTGTGTACGGACAACAAAGTATAAGGGCTGCGGATGTGCCTGATTCAATTTTAAAACGTATACATCCGTGAATAATGATGTCCCAACGGGGAACCACGGGAAGCAGAAGTAACTCTCATCTATGGCTTGTTCATGTCTAAATCCAGCGAGAGATTATTTTCTAAAACTCGAAAAATACAGTCCCTCCTATAATTTGTGTAAACAAAGAAATATTTGTTACTAAAAGCGTTTCACTTTTTATTTGAAGTGTACTTGACCAACCTCGAGGTCAAGCGTAAACTTTTTAAAACAGATGTCATTTGTTTCACGAATAGACATAGAGGGAATGATTCCATTTTTCAATAGCAATGGTACACAGTCAGTGCCCTGAATTACTTAACTTGTAAAGAAGGGGGTGTTAGATAAGCTTTGCATCATCTAACCTCCACACCCCTCTTCTTCTTTATATTATTGACTGAACACATATCTATATTATACTGTAAGGGCATAGTTGGCCACTTCAATTGCAGCGTCGAGAAGTGTTGTTCAGCTCGTCAAGGGTACACGTGAACAGACATTTGAGACACTCCAGCAGGTGGGACATAGTCTGATCAGGAGCATTTTATTTCGGATCCACATAGCTGAGTGGAAGATAAGAGAATTAGGTGAATATACTCTCAAATAATTGGGTTAAGAAAACGCCAACCAATTTCAACAATCCTATTTCGCAATAACGAAGTATTATTCAAAAGCCTATTCAATGATATCTTAACGAACGTTCATAATTCATAAGCAATCAATTTTACATAAAGAAAACCTTTGAAAGATAGGCCTTTTATCTTGAATTAGCTTTTCTCTTAGGAAACGCTTGGAATGAAAAATGATTATTATCTTTACGCATAAAAGCTAACTTGATCTTTATAATGAACCTATTTTTAGTACAAAGCTACTCAACAAAGGTTAAGGAAAGATTTTTTAATTTTTAGCGTTCGAATCAAACTCAATATTTTCATCTCAAGTCGTCGTCCAGCTCAAGTTTGCTCAACTAAGCGCCGCCCTGCAGGATATTCTTGTTGTTCGTCAGCATCTTCAACGTCTCATAAGAACTACGCAGCCTACCCGACGTCACACAATATCCTGGATTGCGACAACAGAGTTATCCGGGAGATTAGGACATTTACAACAGCAAGTAACATAAATCGGTCAATAGCTCACCAGACATCAGTTTGGCAAAAGACAGATAGTTTAAGACAGGTCCTCTAAAACGTACCTTCGCCACTACTTAGTGGGCCACCAGAAGGAAAGAAGAAGTGGCGGGACTAACTCTGCACTCAGCACATAGTATGTACATAGTTCACAAAGATTTACTATCTGTAATACAAAAAGTATTTGATGTCGAGCCATTTGACTTTATATGCAGGGGTTGACGTCATTGTAAATTCGCCATGTTAACCAATCAAATCCAATGGCATTTGGTGGCTTCACAGCGGTTTTATTTTGCTTTATTTCAGGGTAGAGACACGAATGCTGTTGAATAATTTTGTGTTGTGCAAACTAAGGAATGTAAACTATTGGGAATTCGGAGCATTTTAAAGCTTTATAAAACAAGTTTGAAAATCAAATATTGCGTGTTTATTGAAATTTTAGTAAGCTTCTTCAAATGCCAATGTAACTTTACAGCTCTAACTAAACTCTTCACAACTTTTATAAGTGCTACTTGATTTATTATTTTTACAGCAAAAACTATTAAGTTAAATGCATCATTTGATGATTTATTTAAAACAAGTTTTAAATTACACTAAGAGACTTATGTATGTTGATGTTCATTTCACGTTTCGTCCAAGCAAACAACCCGCATTCCAACTAGCAAAAATAAAACTTCTCTCATACATTTTTTGCCCAGTAACTTAATAAAACGTTTGGTACCTAAAAACGACAAAACTTTCTGGTACGGGCTACTAGACTACTAGTGTCAAGACTCGAACAAAAACCGCCCTTACTGCTATGAAATAAAGGCAATATGTTGTGGCAATATTAATGTCAAATTGCTACTATGGACGAGTAGAGTCTATACGTCAGAAGTAAGACTTGAATTACGAAAACCGACCTTACTTCTCCGTAATAAAGACGCTGTCAATGTCAAATTGCTACCATGGAGTTGCTCGCTCACAATACATGGATTAACATTCCTAAATGAATGCAAACGTTCCGTCTCTTCAACCCAGATGAGGTGGTGACCGACACCTTTGTATGAACGTTGGGATAACTTATACAGGGTGAAGGTGTTATTTAAATAACTGAAAAGGTGAAAAGTATTGAACAACTTTTATTATGGAACCAATACTGACATCGCGAAAATTACAACTGGTCCATAAATTTGTTTTATTTTGGCAGTAATATTATTATCCAGTTTATTTATAAAATGCCAAGGGATATAGATCTGTTTAATGCTGTTATTTTCAACACGATATAGTATTTTCAATACGCATTTGTTAGTTCTATGGCTCATTGAATTAATATAATTTCTGCTTCATATAACACTAATATGATTGTGTTTAAAGTTATTTTGTTCGAAATTGTTGAGGCGAAGTTAATCTTTGTTGTTTGTTTTCAATACCCTTTGTTTCTTATTATTTCCTTTTTTTATTCTTCTTCCATATTTTTTACATGTTTAAATATTGCTTTATAAAATTGGTATTAAACAAATAGTAGCCCACCGGTATCCGGAACAGGGTCCAAGCTACCGGTGGTCAGGGCTCCAGAAAAAGGAACCTCCTATCAATATCAGCCGTGTCCAGGAGTACCGCTTTCTGAATCAAGCCCTTGATCCAGCTGCCTAACGAGAGCCTCCTCAGATATTGGTAGAGGCTCTTGGCAATTAAGCCATTGGCTGAAACGACTATCGGCACAATGATCGCTGAGTCCACTTATTATTATAGAGGCATTACCAACCTGTTTCTCCATAACTTAAAGTTTATATTTGATTTAGTCTAACTAAAGCATAACATTATCATTATTTAATAACAGGATGTTCTTATATTTTCATTACCCATTAATGACATTTTGTTTAATATTCAATACAAGTGAAATAAGGTATAATTTAGAACGCTACCCAGAACGCTCAAATTACGATTACGAAATCGTATTAACTACCCCAAATAATAATCGTACAAGTTAATTACCAAACCCCCACTTAAATCTGTAATACAGTAGCATAGCAACTAACTAAAATACAGTTAACCTCAAATAACCTTTATTTTCTCATTAACTAAGCGTATCTCGAACATTAAAGAAAGCTTTTAAGTTAAAAGCCATTGAAAACGATAGTGTTGTCTGAAATGAAACGCTTCACTTATGAAAAGAGTTAGTACTAGTGTTGGGCAGTTTAGATCACCGTACCTACACCGAATCTAGGTGAACTAAAGAGTGATTTCTTTATACGGGGCGGAGAACTTTAAATTGAAATTAAGCACCGTTAATATGTTTTTAATATCTTGGCTTTAAGTGACTGATAATTTTATGGCATTTATGTTTGAATATGATATCGGGCATGTTGTCACCGTGGCTGGCGCGTACATGGCGTGCCATGGCGTTATCTGGAGGTCCGATTTGCACGCACTCTTCGCAGTAAATCAGGCTGTGTTTCGGTGCGTCAATTATTGGTTTCCATGTGGTCAATTGTTGCTGATTAATTAGCCAGACATGCGATTTTACATATCCCCAGAAAAAGTATCTGATGGTAACAAATCACATGAACTAGGTAACCAGGTCAATTTTGTGAAATTGATCGTTCGTAAAAGGTTCAAAAATTATAACGATGAAGGGATAATAAAAAACCTCTAAGAAAAACACCCGTTAGTCTACCGTAAGTGCTTCTTAAGATATTTTATATACATTCTTTTGCAGTCGTATTTCATAAAATAATTCTCTATCCACTATCTTAAACTCAGCTATTGAAAATTATTATCGTCTTGGCATCTAGAGCTAGCAGTGTGTTCATCCTTTCCTTTTCAAAGTTGACATCCAAGAGCTTTCTTTATCAACAACTGTCATTCTTTTTAAGTAGGTACGTGTTGGTCCTAGGTTCGTTTTAATTTTACATAGTTTTTTATCCAAGTAGCCCTTAACTGCACTTAGTTACTTATTACTGGCCTAGCTTATTAGCGCAACTGCCTGCCTAGCTGTTTCCCAATCTATGTTGGGGTTGGCTTTCAGTCTAACCGGATGCAGCTGAGTACCAGTATTTTACATGGAGCGAATGCGTATTAGCGCAACTACCGACTATTGCTCTACAGAACACATGGAGATTCTTTCAAAACTACTTTTCCTAACTGACGAGATTCCTGACTCTTTTCAACTAGTTTTCGAAAGCCACAACACTAGTTAAGACGACGGATCTCGTGTTAAGTTTATATAGACCGGGAGCGAAGTGAGGTGGGACTTAAGTACTTTCAACACGTGTACGCATACTATCAAGTGCGGTTGAGTGTATTGCGTGACTATTCGCTCCGACCGTGGCCGACTTACACTGCGTGGTGAAATGTATTCCTTAATTGAAAGGTATTTAATACTATAATAATTCTAGTTGTAATTAATCTAGATAAGAGTGTATTTAATTATATTACTCCCAGTTGTCGTTAACTGCGATCACAGTTAGTTTTCTCATTTGCATTTTCTTGAAAGCTTCGGATTATTTTGAATCACTGATAGGTGCCTACTTATTTCTTAGTTGTATGTTATTTGTCTGTTCGTCATGAAATTAAACAGGAGGTGAGGGATGTCGAAACACAAACTGTTACCATGAACACATGAGCATTCAGCACATGATTTTTTACCCAGTAAGATAAGTCGACGATTATATTTAAAAAAAAACCCAGCTGCTCCATACATTTTTACCATACAGTTATTTATGCACTTTTGTACGAAACAGCTGATTTCTAAAAAACATTACCTAGTTATATTCCTGGTAAATACATAACTTTACTTCAAATGTAGACTATCATAGCAAGTATAATCTCATTACAACCCAAGTTTGCGTTCCTTTTAATACTTAATTACAGAACCAGTTGCTGTGAGAGGTCTCGGTAAATAATGGCCTCCGAAACAATCAAATATGTACGGAACAAAAGAGTTGTGCGCCTCGGCAAAGCTATTACGGTGAATTTTAAAACCGCGGAAGAGAGCCTTCTTTAAAAATACAATAGGTAAGGCGTGGGGCTTGGACAAATATTTGATGTCATCATCTGCCTAGGTTTTTTTAATTATGTTGGAGTCTGCTTCCAAACTAGTCGGATGCATCTGTATTTTACATGGAGGGACTGTCTATCAAACCTCCACAGCCCAGTTATTAGGTAACCCGATACCACTTGGTAAGACTAGTTATCAGACGTACAGGCTTCCGACAACCTGCAACGACTGTGGAAGATCTACAAATAAAAGTCGGAACTAACGGTTTACAGAGCTTTCGACGGCAGGGATTGACGTGGGCAAACGTCGCTCAACCCTGATCGATCGACCCGTGTGGCTTTTAAAATAGCCAACCTTTAACAATATCACCAAAAATCGTTTCTATCTCATACAGAGGTGAAACGGAATTCGATGCGTTCGAATTCTCTGTATTAACTCAGAGATTCAATTTATTCAAGAACTCCATAAACTTTTCAATAGTCAGATTTCCATTTCTTACCACTTCTGGTTATGATAGATGTTAAGAGTTCTAGATCAATATCCAACTTCTTTTGCAAACTTTTTATAAATTTCCCTAACATCACACATAGGACTTCCGTGTGTACAGTCGACAAAAGTTTAATGTGTTCAGGTGATAAATAAGCATCTTTACACTATGTCAATAATAATTGTGATTTGGAATTGAACTTAAGACACTAACGGCAGCATTCGGAGACGACACTTCATTTAAGAATAAAATTGAATTTTAACTTTAATTGATCATTTTATATCCTAAACTGTATCAACAAAAAATGCAACTTTTAGTTATTTTTATTAGAGTGACAAGTGTCAAGTTTGTGTGAAAGAGTAGGATTAAAAAGAGTATGCTTAAATAGTTTGGTCATGGAGAATATGAGTGAAGGGCGACTGACAAAAGGTATTCACAAGTCAATGGCTAGTGGAAGGGACGCTAAAAGAAACATCAACATCACATCTACATTATCACAGCGACATCTTTTGACTAATCAACAATTGATAATGGAATAAGTACTCGTGCTCAGCCCACGAACAATATTGGTTAAAAACAGTTGAAAATATCTGCCTGCATACTTATCTGTTCTGTGGTCCGTACATCAGATGCTGCGAGTGTTAGTGGTTTTCGCTTTGAATGCCAATCGTGGTTCCACTATAGTGTTGTATATTCGGGTAATAAATCCGTTTCGCTTCGCTTGGTTAGAGTTAAATTGCACCCAAAGTTCATGCCCAATACTGAATACGTCATGCTATCATGAATATGTTTGGCAGTAGTAGATTACGGTACTACTAGCAAAACTACTACGTTCTAATCCACAAACTGGTGCTGTTATATGTTATAAGCACTGAAATATTAATTAATTGGGATATTGAAAAGCTACTCTCTAGTTTTGACTAACTAAAAAATAGGGTTTTTTTTTTTAAATAAAGTGTTTATATATTCAGCTTTAGCGTACTTGAGATTTTGTACACGCATTTTACAAATTCTCTAAATAAATGTTAGCACGACTATTTTGCTGATATACCAGCTTGCGTTGACACTAAAGTGTGAAAAGTAGGAAAAGGACGCACAATCTGCTACGCTCGTAGCTCCTTCTACAAGTTACGCCTCGTAGATACCGCTACGAATTCGTAGCACCACTCGTAGCAAAGAGCTACGTATATCATGTTTTGACGCTAGTCGTTCACTTTAGCGCAAAATATTACCCTTCGATAAAATGTTTAATGGTGATTTACCGTTTGGAATAAATTGTTTAATATATTTTAAGTGTCAAGCCATAACAATATATTACTTAGATATATGTATATTTGAAAAGAAAGGATCGCATAGTTATACGATTCTTAAACAAACAACACGTAGTATTCACATTTAAAGCTTAAGATTTTAAATGTGACTACTACGTGTTGATAGAAATATATTTTTTTGCCAATGAAAAAATATTTTCGCTTGAACAAATTCTACAACACTTTACTATGTGTTAAATATAGCTATACTTTGAACACAAGCTACGCAAGTAAAAATTTATCGGCACACTTGTATAAAAATATGGGTGAAACGTCACCACATGACAGGACAATAAACATTCAATCTATTTGTGAAGGACAGTGGTTACATAGCGGTTCATAGCCTTGTTTTATGATGGTCATAAAGCCGACACAAAGTAAAAAGATGAATTGCTCACAAAAATCTAAAAAAATAAAAAGCTTAGTATCCCTTTCAAAGGACCTGAAAGGAATCCAATTTCATCCTGAAAATTTTGTTTTTGGAGACAAACTTTTTGATCATAAATTAACATGTTTTTGAGTTTGTTACCAAATATTTTGTTGCTTAAAATTACATCGTGAAATAATGTTTAGTTTTCGATGTTAATTAAAAATCTTTTTAGAATAATCGCATAAAAACGAACCCTGGGAGATTAAAATGTGTTGTGTGTTTTTGTTTACCTCACAAAATAGACCGCTTATTCCATGTAAAAACAGCATACATTACCTGCAAAAATACAAAATCTTTATTAGAATACACATAATCTGAATACAAGAATAGAAAAAGGTTAAAGAACTGGAGCTGTTATAACAGGAATTACAGAAAAAGGCATTTTACAACGGAAAATGTTGAAGTTTTGCTACCTAACGAGGTAAGAAGTTTGGTTAAATGAAAATAGTCCCCATAAAGCATGTTAGTGTAGACCTTTACACCCCTAAATATGAAACTCATAATCTACTTATACAAATATATAAAAAAAAACTATTTAATGGGCTATCACATAGGTCTAAAATGTAACTGGTAAAATATGTACGGTACGGTACGTCTCTGTCTAGAGATTCTGCGAAAAATATTGTGTTAAAAAATAAACTTTTTTTTCTTCACCTTTCACCAAAAAAACATGGGACACATTAGCCTACCTACACAATTTTATTCATATATACAAATACCAGTATCAAAACAGCTGTATCCATTACCCCTCTATACAAAACCAACTCCCGTTGCGAACATTAACTTGTACCAAAACTTCATTATTTTAAAAGCTCTGTACATCCGACACTGGACGCCATCTTGTTTGTAAAGCACAAAAGAATACTTTAGTTTACATTAAGTGGCTGAAATGTGAAACTACCCAGTATTTGTAGGATGATATTTTGAACATTTGTTTTGTTAGCTGTTAGTCTTCCATAGATGATAAATAAATAAATCAATATTCGCGTAATATATTTCTTTGGACAACTTTGAAATTGAGATATTGTGGATCTCTGTGCGTAATTTGTGGTTTAGTAGAATTTTATTCTGGTTTAATTTGGTCTAGAAATTCCGTACATAATTAGTAATCTTTTAAAATTAAACTCTTTTTCTCTATGTTTAATTCTTGAAGATTTTATAAGGTTTAATTCTCAGAAGCAGGCTCTGCCTATCACCCCCACGGAAAACAAACGTAATGTTATGTACACAACATTATAATCATGATAACCAGTACAACTGCCCTATCATTTCACTGAAATATTCGTTCACCACAAAAACCAACAACAAACCACATACAAAAACACGCGTGAATTATTTGAGTACGTTTCGATTGCGCAAATGGAAATGCAAAACCACTTAAAAATTATTTGTTGCAGCGGACCAACATCACCATTTTTACTAGCCGATCCCGATCCGTGGTAATGTCGTTATGATGATTATAACTGTACGTTGCAGTATGGAACTTCATAAAAATAATTCTAAAAGACTTGACACGATGCTGCTCCCGTCAGTATCATTCTCATGCCCTTATCTCAATTTATTTGGGGTCAACGCAGCATGTCTTCTACTTCCATACTTCTCTTGTCGTCTCAGCAGTCACCTCCTTTCTAGCCATATCATCCTTCACACAGTCTGCCCATCGTTTCATTGGTCGATGCTTATCCCGTACAGTGATATAACTGTGCGTTGACCTAAAAAGCTCTGAACAATACGAAAACTGAAATTTTTAATCCAATTAGCGGGCAATTATTGGATTAAAGTTTTGAACAAAGACCAAGGCCTGAGGGTTCAAACAAGATGGTCCTTATTTTATTAATTATAGCTGATAGGAATTAACGAAAAGTTTTCAGGGAGAATACTGGAGCATTCGAACCTATCTATATTACCTACTATCGTAGTCTGTATCTCAGCAAAATGTTTCTTTATTAAGTTTCAAGGTTTAGTTTATAAGAAGCTGTAGTACTTTTCAATACACCAGATATTATGATCTTGGGAATTCTACATTTAGAGTGAAGTGATGCAATCATTAAGTAAAATAAACAATACCATGGTAAAACACATAGACTTGAATCATTAGATCCAGAATGTTGTTTATGTTTTTTCTGTTGTGTTGTTAATGACATTTAAATGGCATTTTTTAGCTCATTCATACTGAGTCGAGGTCAGTCAGTGTGAACCTTTTGTCTATCACAAAAAATCTAGGAATGTGAATTTTTGCTAAAATAATCTGGCAATAAAATGGGACATTATTTTAGAATAAAAACAAACTTATTTCATGTCAGTAATTGCGAACACCCACACTTCAATTCCAACAAATATATAATAGCCAGTACACACAAGCGGACCACCTATCTCAGTTGCACTCCATATCTTCGGAAGGACGCATCGCCGTGCATACAAAAGCGGGGATCGTATGAGCACTCCCACTCGACTAGCGAATTCTGATGACGACAGCTTGCGGTTAGGCTTTAGATTAGGGCCCGTTTAGACGAACATAGCCTAACATGGCGTATTTGATCTTTACTTACAATAAGATAAAGCAGTAGGGTTTTTGTGATTAAACACGCTAATGTCTTGAATTATAAGTCGTATTTGAAAATTTATGTTTGCATTTGATGGCCCAATTGTTGAGAAAAGTTATAGGCTATTTGAAATCAATCGCTATGACCATTAGGAGCCAAGCAAAAAGAGAAACGGTAGGTGAGACCACGGGGCAAAGCCAGCTTATTGATACATTTATGTATGTTTGGGTTGGTGCCACTTTTGATCGAGATACAGGTTCTTTTTATTTCGGGGGCCGGAAACTTGACCCGGCCAAGTGCGCGTGGGACTAAGCACAATGAAGGGTTTCTTCCGTGGTCGGGATGAACATTAACACAAGCACTATATGTTTCTGTTTGATAGTATTTCTGAGAAAAAAACTACGGAAACAGAGTTAATTTTGCTGTTGTAAACGAAGTATGCACAAAACAAACTCAAGTCCTGTGGCTTCCTATGATGTTATCGGAAGACGTCGTAGTTACTCGTATAATAACAGCGAGATTGTGAAGCGTCTCAATAAAATTTATTCCTGTTCAGACACAGCATACAGTGGCCGAACACTTGATAGCTACACTTGTTTGTTCACAATATTCCCACTAAACGCCACTGTGGTTGGTTATAGTCACATCACAGTGGCATTGTGGTCACAACATGTGTGGTTGTGATGTGTCAAAACCAAATTAGACGCCTTGTCGCCTGTGTAGTCGATAACCGCGATGAGGTTGAATTGTGGGTGCCAGCGGTTTTTAGAACTTGCCATTTCACTGTTATTTTGCTTCCGACTTTGCATCGCTGTCTAACACATAGAGATACATATTTAGAACATAGTACTTTGTTGTAATTAAAAAAAAAAAAAACAAAATCTGTAAAAGTTTCACAACAGCAAAACGCGATCAAAGTCAAGCTCGAATTCAGGAGTGACACTCAAACATGAACCTCGAATCAATTTGTCGAATAACATATCAAACTCCACTCAAAGTTGGTTTATAGAGTAACCAGAGAACTATGCTTGAATACAGTTTTAAAATATGAGTTTAATCGTACAAAAAAAGAAGTAGAAAATGCCCAAAAGAATATGTAGTTTCGAGTTATCCATTATTGCTCGTAGAAAATTAATAACAGTCGTAAGCCGTATCTTCAAGGTTAAGCGGCGCTTGCTAAGGACGGGCCGTGGATTGGCGACCATCCACTACATACCGAACAGTCGTTACAGGAATTCAGTGGCCCGAAAGTCTGACAACCAGTCTTACCAAGGAGTATCTTACTACCCAGTACTAACTGGGTTGTGGAGCTCAGATAGGCAGTCGCTTCATGTAAAATACTGGTGTTGAGCTGCATCTGGTTAGACAGGAAGCCGACCCCAATATAGTAGGGAAAAGGCTAGGTAGATGGTGAATTGTCTATTATTTCCGCTTGCATGATTTGCGACTGTTCCGTTGGAAGAGGTCTTAATCCATTTAGTAAAGGAATTACGTCCAATCGAGATGTGATTTCAGATACGGACAGGGACACTGCCGCTTAAATTATGAGGGGTCGAATTGAGCTTAATCTGACTGAATTATCTAATGTATGGGATTCCGTACGTATTGGGAATCTATAATGATTTTGCAATATGATTTTTGCTGTAGTATGAATATCGCTTGTTTCAAATATATTCTGTTTTTATAGTATAACATATTTTATTATTCCCATTAAATGTTGGTGTATGCTAGTGAGTGTAGAATTAAGAAACCGAATATTTATATTAAAAAAAAATAAGTTTTGTTTACATCGGTACGAACAAATGGCAAATGACACTGGACTCTGACAGATAACACAACATAACATCATACCTGTAATCTCCAAAGGGTTAGGCAGAGGTGTAGCTACTAGTACACACGAGCCTATTGCCATCAACCGGGCACAAATCCTGACTCCGTGGTGGCTACTGAAAAATTCCCGACGGAAAAACTCTATAGCAATTTGCCCGACCCGGCAATCGAACCCAGCACCTCATTCACAGCAATCGCGATTACGACGACTAGATCAAGAAGGCAGTCAACGAGGTATGCTTCCTACAGATAATGTCTGAAATCTCTTCATGGCCGCTACGCAACCTATTCATAAAAGAATGCCGAACATTTCCATAAATGCCTTAAGATTTCGGATATTTTATACAAGATAGGAAGGAAACAAAATACTCCTTTTATGTTTAGTCAGTAAAAGATTTTATGTATCTTCGTTCAGCTGCTACTGAAAACCAAATATGCGCATGTATTTGGCCTTTGCTTGTTAGGAAATCGAAGCGACAAAGGCACCGTCAAGTTAAATTGAGGCTTATGAAACCTACCAATTGAAGAGTTCTGACTAACTATGCGATTTTGCTTGCTTTGCAGTCTATTTGAATAAGGAAAAGTTTAGTGTTTGTATTGGTTGCAAATTTTAAGTACAGATTTGAATTTGAGCAAAATTTAGTTTGTATAACATCTTGTGGCGGACTTATATCGCCTTAGGCTATTTGTATAGCAGTACTAAGCTCTATCTCAGTACAACTATCCTGTACTACTCCATGCTATTCAGAACTGCATCAGAACATTCCAGTACTGAGCAAAATGACAACCTATCTATGACAAATATCTACGTTTCAGTAATATCATTGTACTATACACGTGTACCGTCGTTTCTGTGCTCTTTGACTTGGACTTCTGCATGCGGACAAATATTTGCGTGGAGTACTGATACTTGTTTGAACACTGTGTTTGAGACGAAATACGGAAGACATATGGGTTCTATGTAGCCATCGGCATACAGTCTAAGAACAGAGCTAGCAGTTTGGAGCTACTGCCTAGAGTTTATTTATTAAAATATCTAGAAACCTGCCATATATGAGTTGTTTGAATTTTTTTTTTAAGTTTGGATTTTTCCTGTATAGCCGTGTGAGGCGGTACAACAAAAACGAATTTTCTTTAGCTAGAGCGACCACAGAGATCTCTTATCAAGGTCATGCCTTAAAAAACTTACTTGTCTAACCTTACAGATTTCCAACTAATGATAACATTCTCAAATTATACATCCTCAATACTGTGCTAAAAGTAAACAAAGTCCTGCCCTATGACCCTCACTCTCAGGAAAGAAAACGAAAATACCGTGTTGCATCAATAAAATCTGTTAAAACTACATAATTATGCCAAAAGACAATTCAATAGAAATTCCGCTGGTCTATATAATAAAATGAATAATTAACATCTATCCCATGACAACTAAAGACTGCAAAAAGGCCACAAGGCAGGTTCAATGGTTAAAAGTGGACCTATAGTGACATTGAATAATTGCTGCAAGCATCGTCAATATGAGCTGAAAAGATACACACACGCAAACACACACACACACGCGCGCCCACACACTATTTTAGTATATATGTCGCAGGTTTTTCATAAAATTAGGTTTTCGTTCAAAAACCTAGGTTTTTGATCAAAAACCGGAAGACGACATATTTTAAACTCAATTTCATCATAAACCTGTAACAATCCAGACTAGTTCAGATTTTTGATCAAAAACCTGAACTAGTTTGGGTTTATGATAAAGTTCTTATCAAAATTACGGGTTTGCTTTGTTTTATGACAAATAAATCAATTTAAATGAAATAAAAATAAAACAATCCATCATCATTTGCAACTTAGTAGAAAGAAAACAATTATTTATTTATCAAAATTTTACATCCATGATCAATGAGTTTCAATTTCACGTAACTATATCTATTAATCTGATTTTGATAAGCAGCGAAAATGAAATTTCGTAACTATTAAAGACGACTAAACCGAGTCAAAATTTAAAAAAAAATGTAATAAAGAAACGTTTACCACGTGCTTGCTTTTTTTTATAAATCTGCTATTATGCTTTATTTATTATAACAGTTTGTTGACTTGTGACTTCTAGAGCTGTTGCATAAAACATTTTTTTTTTTGCATGTACATCGATTTGTCTTGCACTGCACTTTAGATTTTTCGCACGAGCATTTCTTAAAACCTTGGTCTCCAAATAAAGACAAATGTATATCAGATTGATCATAAACCCAAACTAGTTCAGGTTTTTGATCAAAAATCTGGATTGTTACAGATTTATGATGAAATTGAGTTTAAAATGTGTCATCTTCCGGTTTTTGATGAAAAACCCAGGTTTTTGATCAAAAACCTAATTTTATGAAAAACCTGCGACATATATATCTCCAAGTTCTTTTTTGTTTCTTTTATTTTATTTTGTTTGTCACAGTTCAAGTCTTATCCTGTTTAATTTTAGATTTAACTTATGATTTTTGTCTAAGTACTATTTTATTTTGTACACCACTTTTACCATTTTGTAATTTGTCATTGAAGAGCGGGGCCTCCTAGCACAGGTATATCTTTTATTTAAAAGGAGGTCCCTATGTAAGATTTACTGAAAAAGTTGTACAAGTTTCTGCAATGAACCTTTTTATTTTATTTATTTATTTTAATCCTACCTAATGTCTGTTGAGAATTAAAAAACTGAAGACAGGATGATCGATAAGTAATTCGCTGGAAAAAACAACTCTCTAATTTTACCGAATCTCACGCATATTCAATTAATCACCCCTTTCTCAACAATAATAATTATGACAAACACAAACGTCGCCCACTACACTACAAAAATAACATAACAATCTAAACTACCGTAAATCATCGTAGATCGTCACAAAAAGTGGTAAAAAAATTTGATTATTCACTCTATATGATAATATAGCGTATTAGCGTGACAATAGGTAACTGTGAACAAAATAGTTGTCAGTGAAAACTAACCGTTGTTCCGTGACTGACTGAGTGGATAATGCCTAGCATAACAAACTCAGCCTTTTACGTTCCCAGTGGTGGGTCGGAGAGGGAGTGATCAAAGCCGTATGATCACACATGTCTCCAAGTTTTTGGTTCTATGGTATGCCGGTTTCTTCACAATATTTTCCTTCACCGTTTGGAAGCAGTGGTGACGAAATAAATTACACTAAGTAAATTACCTTTGGGATCGAAACCATGACCAACGAAACGCGAGTCGAAGTCTTTAAAACTGGATTTTTAGAGGTTAACGTTAAACCACTGCGGGTATCTCAGCTAATAGCGATCAACAAATGTCCACGTGAAGCCTCCTAGGTATATCTATCAGGAAACATAGACTCCGGCAAGGAGTTCCACTTGAGCCGGATTGTCGATGTTTTATTAAACCTACTATATTCAGATGGATGAGGTATGTATATCCCGACTGAGCGACCTTGTTGTAAAGTTATACGCATTGTATTGTAGTACGAAGGCACGGACGTAGTAAATTCTTAACTACCTAAACACAAACAAGAACTTTAGAACTTACTAAACTTTAACAAAACGGTTTTGTAACAAAAAGCTCACTACAAACAAAAAGGCCTTTCCTCGTTGTTTCAAGAATGAATTTGCCAAAATATCCACTGCTCATGTTTTTGTAGACTTCAAGGGCTAAAGATCATTTCTTAGCTGACGCTCTTTTGTTTACTATTCACTTTTCGTGCTAGAGATCCCCAAAAAAGGCCTTCGACCCGTAAGGGATAGGCAACATTTTCCGAAGTTTTTGCTTCTATAGTTCATTGAGTATAAATAAAAAATGAAAAGTCTATTATTACTGTATCGTCTTTTTTTTCGAAAAAATATTCCTTTGAACTTCTGATTTATTAAAGTCACAGTCGCAATTTCAAATTCCATGAAAAGATTGCTTTATAACCCAAAGTCCTTTTTTCCAATTTTACTTGTGAATTGCCATTTAACTTTCTTTCAAATAAATCAATTGGAAAGAAACAGTCCAATCTAATTTACACTTTCAATCAAATCAAGGTCTTCATCAAATGTAACTTTACTTTGATCAAATCATTCAGTGCTTTTGTATTTGCATTCAAAATGGCTTCTGATTCAACTGTTTGAAACTTAGAGAATAAATCTTTTAAGGCGTTCACAGCTCGTCGCTGTAAAGCATTAAGGCGCCATTCCATTGCTGCGTAGGAAATGGAGAGAGATTATGCAGGTAAACCGTGTGGTACCAATTGTTTGACAGTCACGTATCTGTGGAAGTACGGTCAGACGTCAGGGAATGGCTGCTTTGGCAGCAACCAGATAAGCCATTACCAATAATATTGGTGCACATGCAATTAGAACTGTGCGCAAGCAAGTTTCGCCTGTCACAGGCATTGTCAGAATTATCAAAGGCCCTCCGCAGTTATAAATAAAACGTGAAGCTCACTGACATGCTTCATTTGTATGGAAAATGTTTACAACACGAAACACAACTCGTGGATGATTCCGCCTACATTTTCATACAAAGTACGCATGCGAAGCGTAACCATGCGCCGTATTAGAACTGCACCTTTACCCTAAGCGAAGTCGAGGGGAACAAATTGGTGCGATAGTTCCTTGAACAAGCACTGTCGTTCAAAGAGGTAAACCGCGGAACAATGGGAGTTTGTTTCAATTCTTTTATCACTTGTATAATGAAAAATTACCTGGAGTTTAGTTGAAATAAATCGGAGCATATATCTGCTGTGCTATGTAAGGTGTGGAAAGAAAAATGGTGCATTCTTCAGAAATAAGGAGTTTAATATTGCGACTTCTAGAGGCGAGATTTAGCGATGCTCTTGAAAAATTTAATTTCATTTATTTCAAAGCTATGTGAGTCGGAAATGTGTGACTTGGATGAGCGGTGTTTTAAGCTCTGTGCTTATTGCATTATCATCTTACCACGACAAGAAATTCATCTGCAAATTAAATTTTAAATAAGATTAAACTCTGTCGTTTGTCTCGTGGTCGCAAACGGTACTGTTTGTTTACTGCATGAGATACTGGGTTCGATTCTCAGGTCGGGCAGTATTATTGAGGTTTTTGATCAGGATATTTTTAGTAGCAGCCACGGAGTCTGGATTAATGCCCGGTTGATGGCAATAGGCTCACCTCCTATTACATGGTACTTAGAAACAACTGGCGAAATGCGGGTGTGTATTAGGTACGCCTCTGCCTAACCCTTCGGGGATTACAGGTGTGATGTTATATTATGTACTTAAACAGCATTGCAATACAGGCCATACTGGCCATCCATCTTCTTCGACTTCTTTCTTAGGACCTATCTGCAATTCATATAATGATTCATATACTCATACATCAGTTTTAGGACCCGTCATTAAATCAAACCATCTGACCGCAATATCCCCCAAATGAGAGCATTAACTCCTTCAGGTTGTTATGACTAAAAACATGCGAAGCGCCATTTCGCGGGAAAAAAAAACACAATAAAATCAACATTTTGAACTCTTCACGCGTTATCCTACCTGTTGTCAGTTGTCACGCAATGTGTCGTTCTAATGTCACGCGATTTGACGCTAAATAGGCGGGGAGCTCATTGACACGCTCATTGAACGATTAGGAAACATAAATAATAGTACTAATGGGCTCCTCGACTAGGAATTAGAAGTATCAAAGACCTTCCTCGAGGTCAAAATGTAGAGTGTGGATTTAGTAGGTACGGTCAACACCTGGACTGGCAAACCATACTTGAATCGAAATAAAAGTCCTGTCGAAGTTAAATCGTAGTCATGGATGTGTGGTTTATTTCTAATCAGAATTTATGGAAAACCATTATAGTACAATTAAAAAAGATGTTAGCTAGGGGTGCCAAATGGTTTTAGTAGCTTTAATTGGTTTCTTGAAAACGTGCCAAGTGCCAACTGGGGCTTAATTCAAGATGACTATTTTTCAGAAAGACCCCGCGTATTATTGTACTTTACTGCTGGGATTTTAGTCCTAGGCACTGATCTAAGCGTTGAAACTCCGACAGTACATTTTTTATAAGGTGTCGCTTAATGTTTGTGAAAAATGATATCAGTCTGCCAACCGCCATTTAATCTAAGCGACACTTCCAAACGCAAACAGTTCAACAAATCTGTTCCCAAAAGAATTCGGATTGCGTGCTTGTCAGTCACATGTCACGGCCAAACGCCTCGAAATCACTTTAGTTCATTCATTTACAGTCACCAACAAAATAGAAACAACTAGTGGAATTTACCTACGATTTTCGCGTACAATTTTGAGGTTTGCAAAGGTAAGGTATATGTTCACACGAAGACTTAAGTAACTGTTTTTACTGTATAATTTTGGGATCACATGGCATTGACATTTATTTTAACTGTATGAACAGTGGGATGTTGACGTGTCATCCCAACTTTACATCGCCGAGTCATCAGGGTCTTACAATTTTTGCTCTTGAATGTACAACGGTGTCAATGACCTACCATCAAACTTGGGGTATTTATTACCTACCACTTTGTTTTAGATTTATCGGGCCTTAGCACGGTTGGCAACAAAAGTTGTTCAGCACATCATTTGCAAAAATAAAATACTTACGTTATTTTCAATCGGTATGCCCAAGTACTGGGCTTGTCACATTTTTACCGCCGAAAAAAAAAAGAAAATGTGTTGCCAGTGAATTTAATTCTCTGATTACAGTTCTCACTTAATTTAAAACATGTTATTAACTTTTTGTAAATGTTCACGGGGTTAGTGAACCATTTAACAAAAGTTGCGTGACACAGTTCCTTTACAATCACAAAATAACTTCACTTTCTCACATTTTCACACAGTTAATGTGCCCTACCTACTTCCAAAATATTATCAGATCTTCATATTAAGGGGACCCATTTGGATATTTATATGCTGCACGCATAGATTTTTACTGTAGATAGCAGAGTGGTTGTTATGCAAAGCATGAATATGATATTTTTGTAGGGTTCATAAATGATTACGAGTAGCTCTTGAAAGCTGGGTAATTGTTCATGTAGGATTTTTTTTTTTACTACATGCTGACATCTGAAGTAAATTGAGAAAGAAAGCGAATTAGCAGAACATTTATTTTCCTGAGGTACCCAGAAAAAAATAATTTTTTTTTTTGGACACTACGAGGTGACAAGCCATAAAAACGAGTCACCTTTTCAGAATCTATCTAAAATTATTTCAGTGAATCATTTGAATTAATAGCTGTTGTAAGTCTTGAATGTGTTAGATATATTATATCGTCTAGTAAATAGTTGTATTCTATCAATTTGATCAACTAATTTAGTTAAGAGCCTCCTTCGTTCGTATCCGTGTCAGTGCCGGATTTATATTTTTTATGAGCGTAGGCCACGTTATTTCCGCCGCCCCATGTACCTATCTAAAATAATAATTTACCATTTGTAGTAAGGAAGGCACTAAAGTTAAATAAACGAATGAATTAGTCATTAAGAAAGAGCGTAAAAAAGAAACAAGTATTATAATTTTTTACGGGACTTTTTAATAGCAAAATCATCTATAATATCATTATAGTTTATGGTGTTCATTAGCTCTGCGTCTATGTAGAGAAGGGCTAAAGAATTCATTTTTTCTTGAGACAATGAAGACCTTTGATAATTTTTCACGCGTTTTAAACAGGAAAAACTCCTTTCCCCAGAACAATTTGTAGCCGGAGTGGAAAGTGCGATGCGGAGAGCTACTCGTATATCCAAGTTAGGGTAAACATTAGACAGAGATTTATTCCTCAAAAACGTTGAGAGACTGAGTAGTGAGTTTGATCCAGGCTTCACTGCACACATTCTTGAACCAAATCGTCCTCTAAATCATTATTATAATATTTCACGAGAGACTGGGCTTTTTCTGTAACTCTTTGTGTTGAAAGGTCAGACATATTTGTTAAAAATGAAAATTTTTCTTCAAAGTTTAGGTAAGCATTATGCCTTCTCTGTATTTCAGCCCTTAATCTATCAAGGATAACCAAAAAGGTGTTCACTCTGAAATAATCTTTGGAGCCGGAGGGTATTTCAGGATCTTCACTCGATGTTTCATCCGTCTTTTTTTTTATTTTAGGTTGCCTCTTTATTTCACCTTGATATTGCTTAAGTGCGCTAATCTCAATTGCTTTTTCGTCGAAATAATCAAAGTTTTCTCGCTCTGCTTTTGTAAACCCTACTAGAGATCCATAGAGATCAGATACCGTCAATACATCCACAGATGAGCTCTGAATCTGAACACTAACTTTAATTTAACCTTTCCAAAATAGCATTCCAAAATACGACCATGAACGCAGTTTCAAGTTTTTCTAATTTGGTGCGAATTCCCTTTGCCTCATTTCGTGGGACGGGTTTCTCTGTGGTGTCATTTTCGATCATTTTTAAAACTGTAATTACTTCATCCCAGGAATCTCTTAGACTTTTACAGGCATCTGCTCTAGCAGACCAAAGAGTGAGGTTCACTCTCTTGAGTGTCTTTCCTTTTCCTATCTCATTCGTTAATTTTTTCCAACGTTCGGTTGACTTCACGAAGAAAGTATACACACCTCCTCTAGCAACATGAAAAAGTGGCAGGCTTCCGTACAAGACTCAGCGGCCGAGGTTCCCACCAAATTCAATGAATGAGCTGCACAAGGAACAAACATAGCAAATGGTGCTTGTTCTTGAATTTTCCAGCTCTTACACTTACTTAACATTAATCTCAAAGATTGCCGTGGTCAGTCTTATGATAATGCCTCTAACATGTCAGGGATTTACAATGGTTTACAAGCTAAAATTGGATTTAACGTTTTAGTACAAAAAAACATGAGAAAACCAGTGAACTTGTTTGATTTTTATCCTCTGAAATCTGCCGCCCCTAGGTCGCTACCGCCCCTAGGCCGCGGCCTATACGGCCTATTGACAAATCCAGGACTGATCCGTGTTAATATGCGGGGCACATATCGACGCTGCCTCTTCCTTCAGTGCCTCCAAGAAAATTCTCTTAGCCTTGATCCATTTTCTTACTTAATGAATGAGTCTCCCAAGTTTTAGCTTTACCAAGAGAGTCCTGCCTCTTTACAATTGTGTTTAAAAGGCTAGTATTAATCTTGAATGGCGCTTGCACAAAACTATTTTAATAGGGCTACTCGCAATCAAAGTAAGGTTTGCTGTAAGAGAACCCAATTCTGAGTTAAGCTCGTCGTTGTACATAAGGTTTATTATTGCAATTTGTGTGTATAAATTTTAATAAATAGTAAGAAGAATAAGAATTTATGGTGACGAGTCCCATATTTACAAAATAATGTACTTTTGCTATAATTTTTTCAAACAGAATTATTAAAACACGAGCTCTGAAACTTGTCAATGTGTAATTTTTTTTCAAGTCACCTGAAACAATACTTACGACCAAAAGGAGCTATATTTTGTGAGAAACCAAACAGCATTCTCACAAAAATATTTGCCAGAATATGCAAAGAAACTTCCTTTCTCACTGCATCGCGTGTCCGATCTCATTTATTCGGAATGTGGCTAATTCCTGCCTATTTAATCCGACTTGTGGCGGCCATCACGCAAGATTGCGCGCGAGAACTTACAGGCGTCTGTCTTAAGAGCCATAAATCTTTGTATAATGTCTCTTCACGCGTTCCTTCATACTGTTCAAGTTAAGATGCCTTGGATGTGTATTTATTGTTGTGGTCATCATTCAGTGTCAATGCAATTGAATTATTGACTAACAAAATAGTGTTTACAAGTAACGCTCGTCCGCGCAGTTGGGCTGGGCGGCGAAGATTTTGCGCCGGTGCATCGCGCTGTTGTCCAGTGTACGCGTGTAAGGTATCACCTGATTTCATACAAGCTATTGCGACGTGAGATCCGCTTCACCATCCGACCGCGCGGACGAGCACTGTCGTGTGTGAATCCGCCTTACAAAACGCTGGTCACGTTGATCATCGTGGTAAAATAATTAGTCAGCTAGAAACTGCATTACCGAATGCAAGGTGTCCAAGAGTGTGTGAAACCGAAAGAAGGGAAAAGCATGAAAGAAAAACAAAATATTTTATTTAAGAACACGTACGACATTACACCGCTCGGGAAAATTGAGAAGTTTTTAAAGAAGATCGTAACAACGAAGTATTAAACAAATAAGCTGTGTTAAGCCATCACGAAACCACAAGCTGGTTAAGTTAGTTAAGTTTACAAAACAGTCGCTGTTTATACTTTACATAGTCCCTAAAGCCCAGTTTATAGATGTTTATTACTAGTTTTGAATAGTATTTCAGTACTAAGTAATTCATTCGCCCAAGAGGAACTATAAAAAGACTGTTCAAAAATAAATACTATGGAAAAGGACATCGGGCAAATGTTTATTGGAAGTGGGCTATGGACTAATAGTGATACGGTTCCTAACAGAAATAATGATCTCCCTATCAATCCACAGGCCACCCAGTTTTCCCAGTCTTCTTTATTTCACACTCATAAAAAAACAAATATTCATCAATGTCATCAATTCCATTCTTAAAGCCAGTCGGTAGCTCTCCACCAATATTTCCAATGATTTCCAAACTCCCAAAAGGACCTGACAATATCTGAACCTTAAGTTTTCGTTTTCCTATACAATGCAATCGATCACGGCCAAATCCCAGGGCGATAATTGGACAAAAAGATTGTTTGAGAAATAATAACGAAGCGGAAAGGAATTGCATTATTTAGTTATCTTCAGAAATAAATCAGTAAGTTGTTGTAAAACTTCGAGATTTTTATGCTAAATCTTAGTTAAATAACATATAGATCTTTCAGAATAAATGGCTAAATGCTCAGAATGATGGTGAAAACTGCATCGAAATTCATTATGTTCTTTAGAAGATCTACGCGGTCAAACACGTATACTTTTTCATAAGATTTAAGTATCTAAGTACTATCATGAGATGTTGGATTTAAATAAACTTATCTATTTTTATCAAATATATCTAAAACAAGGTAGAATCATGACTATATCTTGAATGATAATCTTATAAAAAACAAGTGTGTAGGTACATAAATCGTCGTAACGTAATCTCATTTAAAATGCCGACCAACATTAACAAGAAAATAATTATTTTCCACTTGAGACTCACTCTTTAACAACCCAAAAACAAAGTTAACAATTCTCATTCAATTTTAAAAGCCTGTAACCATATTTCATGCCACATAATGGAACATTCCCGGGAGATTTTTTGGCAGACGAGGCAGTGAGTCTGCGACCAACCGCTTCAGTAATATTACCATACCATCTACTTTCATAACCTACTTTATAAAAACGTAAATAGCTACACAAACGCATGCTATTATGTAAATAAGGATTTAAGTACTATTTTTTTTTCTACGACCTTTTCAGGAAAGTATGTATGTCTAGTTAAACGGATTCCCGAGTAAACAATTCAGTTTTACCATTATTTTCTCCGTACACAACTCGTAATCTTCGAAATCTTTTTTTTGACAGCCGACTGTAAGAGTAGAGGAAGACCAAAGAAACGATGGATGGACTATGTGAAGGATAATATGGCTAAGAAGGAGGTGACTGCTGAGATGATGAGTTATAGAGAAGTATGGAAGAAGAAGACATGCGCCGATCCCAAATAAATTGGGATATCGGCAGGAGAATGATGACTGATAATGCCTGTAATTTTCTAAGTAAAGTTCGGAGCAAGTCAATTTGTTACTTATCTGTTGCTAAGCCACCCGTTGTTGATAAACATGATGCACCGAAGTCTTGTTACTGTAGCTATCGACTCGTAGCCGATGAAATATTATTTTTTTGCGCTAAGTAACTGCTTAATACTACGCCCAAAGTTAAGATGTCGCATTACGAAAATTCTGTCGTAACGAGTTTTTCCCCAAACAGTTGCTTCTAATAACCATTTACTTGCAAACGGGAATCTATTCCAGCCCTAAGTGCTCGTATCATTCTTAATCACTATTAAAATATTAAAAAAATATATTTCGTAACCATAATTAAAAAACACGTTTGTGATTGGAGCCTCGTTGTATGCAAAAAATGCCTGTATTAGGAAACTCCGCTCTTTCACAGAAAGTAAAAACAAAAAAAAAAAAAACACACCACAACCATCATCACCACCACCACCACCACTACCACCACTATTAGTGGTTTACTATATTGGAAGGAACATCTGTTTCTACAATTAAGGTATTATGTTTGGCTTTGAACTGACAAGAAGGCTGGAAAGCGTTTGTGGATTGACACGCAAATCGCCTGTAAAGCGTGCGAATATTTGGGGTAGTTAGCTCAATTGAAATCAATATAATAATTGTAGAATTAAAGGACGATATTTTACAAAAACACTCCTTAACAATAACCTCAATTATTGGATACGTCATTCTTTCATCGTCATTTGCCTAACCTTTTCCCGACTACATACTTATGTTGTGGACGGTTTCCTGTCTAACCTGATGCAGCTGAATACCAAGATTTTATACGGAGTGACTGCCTGTCTGAACTCCACAATACAATTACTAGGTTGTTGGGAATCGCACCCAACAAACTCGCAGACGGCACGCGCAGGCGACGTGACCAAGCTACGCGTCATCAGCGAGCGAGCGGAGGTGCGGGCGGGTGAGGCTGCCGGGCACACTCGCTTTCGCAGAAACCACCGCGACGGACGACACTCTCAAGCTTAATCTATGTTTGTCCCATGCAATTGTAAATGTTATCGGCAATATACCAAGCGTTTATACAGTCCCCTTTATTTTACATCCCAACGAGCAGTTTGAACAAGGTTGTCAGACTTTCGGGCTGCGACTACTAGAAACAACTGTCAATCTACAAACATCATTGCTTAGGTATTGGGGCAAAAAATATATCCAAAGGTTACATTGCAAAGAAACAGGATCTATTGTCAACCGACCAACAAATACCCATCTTCAAAGTCTTTGAAGGGTTAGAAACGACTATTAATTACACGCATACCAGACAGAGACGAGACGACGCGAGACTTGGAGCTCGACACGTCTCATTGCACATCTAGCGATATGGATCGGCGCCCAGTATCTCAGGCATGTGGGCGATGTCACGCGCCTAAATGTTTTATATGAGCCGCCTCACTAGATAAAATTATGAGCTCGAAATCAGGAACCAGTGTTTGATTAAAACTAGTTTTCATGTAGCAAACATCTTTACAACCGAAATGAGATATGATTCGATATTATCATATTATAACTATATTGATCATAACCATCAGAAGCCTATAACAGAGCCATCATTATCATGTCTTACATACTGACAGATACAATCATCCATTTCACGAGAGGTAGAAAGACATACACTGCAACCTCAATTTTATTTGGAGCATCTGTCCTCTATCATCTTCTTAGCGTGTCCATGGCAACCTATTTTACCCTATTTTAGCTATATAATTGCTTTTCATAATAAGGCCTTTATTGAGCACAAGAGACCAATCGAAGTTATAAAAATGACATAAACTGAATTTGTTGTTTGACGTGGCAGTCTGTCTAGATAGTACAATCAGCCTCGTCGCTATATCATCCTAAGGCAGTAAACAAGGTATATTTGTTTATGTATCGATTACATATTTTATTAATATCTACCTTAGTGAAATTGCCCTTCACAAGAAAGTGTAAAAGTGGTGTAGCAGTTACAAGATCGACTAGGTTAACGTATCAAAACAACCTCAAATAATCACACACACGAGTCTAGCCCGTTTCATTTATTAACGAGCTCCTGTCCTTTGGTCGCCGATACTAGTGAATACGTATTAGAGCTGGGAGCGCCTGCGAGTTTATTAATTTAATTAAACTGTGTTCTCTGTAGTCTGCACATTGTTTGCGGAGAGGTTAACACCAGTGTGCAGTGGCTGCAAAACTCATAATGTAGTGGCTTTACAATTGCAGTAGATGTGGTATGAATACAGTGTTTATGCATAGATAGGTTGGAACAGGTACTCTATTTATTGTAGACTAAGATAAAGTTCCCAACAAACCTTTGAACAATTATTGAACGAAAAAAAAAGGAATTTAGAATTTAATTCTTTGAAATAAAAGAAAACAGTCTATTTAGATGGGCCGCTAAGGTTCATCAAAGGTGTAGGTCTGAATCTTGGCTGGAGGCAAAAACAAGCTATCTTATTTAATGGAATTAAGGTTTTGAACTAACAATTTCTAGTATTTGCAAATGGATTCGCCTTTGCCGAGTTTTTTTATGTAAATTCAGATACAATTCTTAATTTTTTTCAGATGAAACACGAACTATCTTTTGGTCAGTCGTTTAAAACAGATTATCCTTTACACCATAGGTTCCCAACCTTTTATGGACTACCGCCCCACTAAACAAGAAAAAACAATTACTACGCCCTCTTTTACAAAATAGTTTTAGACGGCTAGATAAAATGTTTTTCATGAAAATAGAGGTCTTTCATAACGCCACGCATTTGCCATTGCACCCGCTACTACCCCCATGAAAAGCTCCAGCGCCCACTGGGGGGCGGTACCGCCCCCGTTGGAAACCTATGCTTTACAGTGTACTTTTTGCAAAAAAAACTCAGTTCTGCAAAACGACTGACAATAACTCAGCAGATTCAGACTAACAACTGTATAATCGATTAGCAGTATCCGAGCCGAATCCACAAACCAGATAACGAAGTGTTGTTAACTAGTACCCACTCAATTAACAAGCCGGATTCAAACTGTCGACTAGTGCTACCGTGTGGGCAGTTCCCATTCAGCACGGTTTTTCTGAAATGTAACGGTGTGCTTTTATTTATGAAAGTGCAATAGAAATGACGACAAATATCTAGGTAGATTCTAGAAAGATACTGCTAGACTGTAGTGATCACTGCATACAGTGTTATCCTTGGCAATATTTATGTATAAGCAGCCTTCTGCGTATGGAGAGAATGGTAATCCACTGGATATGAATGGAATGATTATCCACATTTACTCTGGACGCTCTTACTCGCACGTCTTTCTACATCGTTCTCACATATATGTATAATTTCGACATGAATGATGTAACCACGATTTTGTAAAAACATAATGATTTAAAAGAGTGTCCATGGAGTTTCTTGCCCATTCTTCTCCATAGGATCTACGCTTTCGAATGGGCAACTACAGTACTTTCACAAGTTATTATGCCCTGTGACTGGGACTGTAGCTTAGTTTATTTTTTGTGTTTTGACATTCAAAAGTGCCTTTAATGGTCTAATTGAAATAAATGCATTGAGTTTGAGTTGATTTTGAACTGATTTGGTAGATGTCACCTTTCTTCGAATTTTTTTGTTCTAGGACCCGCCGGTTACCTCACGATATTTTCCGTTTTGAGAGCAGTGGTGATGAAATCAATTACACAAAGTAATGCGCCTGCCTGGGTTCGAACCCACAACCCGCACGTAAAGTCAGGGCCGTAACCTGAATTTCCCTAAGCGAAGCCCTGTAAAACTAAACGCGATCAAACTTCAGCTTCATTGGTCATCTCTTAGTAAACGGTCCGCGGTGCGAATTCAACTGTTCCTCCTCAACACGGGCCTAACGTTTCGATTCTCATCAATCATAAACAAGCAAATTATATCTATAGCAAATGATAATGAAAGCAGCCGCCCACAATCTTAATTTTAACCTGTCAGCTTGATTAAACTTACGTCATTTTCAGTAGATTTACGTCATTACAATTATTTTAAGAATTGTTTGTGTGTGGTGTGGTTTGACCATAAATATTCATAGAGTAAGTATGCTAGCGCCGCTTTGTCGTAGCCGGAGTGAAATATTTACATAGCTAATATTTCATACTCATTGAATTGAGATATAATGTTTCAGTAGTGGGTTAGAACATGGGTTTAATATCTAGATCCATCATTTTGTGAGCATATAATATATCAATTTCGGCGATACGATGAACCCAAAATGGAGTAAGAAATGTGCTGGAAACGTAATTCGTGTAGGCTTTCTTGCCAAAGAATAAGTAAAACCATTCAACTTCTTCAAATTTCGGATTATGATACGAAGTTTAAAGAAGTAATGGTATTAAGAAAAATAAATGCTGAAATTGAATGGTTTTATTCGTAAGAATTCGTACCATTATACGAAGCTTCGAAATCTTGATAGAAATAGATATTTCTAGTGACAAATATCCACTTTTGTCGTATATATGTATGTATATATATATTTTTTACGGTAAATGAAAATTGATCATCCCGTGCTGAAAAGACATTACCGACTGTCCCGGACTGGTTTAAAAAACCATAACTTCACGCCTGTAATCACTAATGGTTTCGGCAGGGATGTATCCAGGTGTACCCATAGAAACCCAAAAACACTTTGCCCGAACTAGCAATTGAACCCATGTTCCCAACGAGTCAATTTCTTTTAAATCGCCACTTATTAAGGTTTTAAAAGCACTCCATAATAATCATTTGTGTTAGATGTAAGCGTTGTTAAGTCGTGCTTGACTGCTTGTACCACCGTACATAAATATTCATGCTGCGTCGTGTCGCGGCGTGGTATTGGCGTGTCTGCGTCGGGTCTCGGGTCTGTCGCAGCCAAGAATTACATGTTTTGTACTTGATTGAGATGAAATGGGGCTTGCAGGCTGGGAAGTGAAAGTCGATGGTTTTAATTAACACTGATTAAAACTGGCCCTAGGTTTTAAGCAAACTTTGATGCTTTTTTACTTTATATGATCGTTAGGAGTATGTAATGATCGTAGCAGGTGGCGTTCTGTAGTTTATGCCTACCCCCATGGAAAAAAGAAGTGAGTTTATGTATGATCTTAAATACGTAGATATAGAACTCAAAATTGATTGGTCAGGACGACCAAAGGGGTGGTCCTGATCATTGATTATTTTCTATTCGATTTCTATTAGTTCTGTTTAACTGCCTATAATTAAATACGGCTGTTTTGGTTTTAAATAGGGTTTTCAACCTGTTATTGGTATATTTGACTCACACGACTCACACCATCATCTATCATAATATATCAGCCCTTCAGAATAGGTATTTTAGTGTCTCCCGTATTTCCTGCTCCCTATTTAAAATCAATAAATCCATCCAAGCAAAAGAATATTCAAACGAACACCAACTAATTTCAAAAACAAACTGAACGAACTTCTCCCAAGGTTTTCAAAGCAATTGGTGGGAAAACCTTCTTCTGAAAGAGGGAGAGATATTTAACTGCCTCACACAACTTTATATGACTCCTTATACATATGAAAAATAACATGGAACTGTACTCAAGAGCCAGCTTGACGGGGAAATCTTCTAATATCATTTAAAAGGGTTCCCTTGTAATCAAGTTATTTTATTGTTACTTGGCACGACATATTAAAATGTGGGGTTTACGAACTCACATAAAATATGGGTTAACCGCTTCTACATTTTACTTATAAACTGTTGGATTAATCTAGATTCTAGCGGTACTAACAATCGTAGTCTGGGTTTGATAACCACGTTAACCATTTTAGTTTCTTTTGTAAATTGTAAACATTTTATTACAATTAGCTAGCGCAGGTGTATGACATAAACATAAACGACCTCTGCGAGGACGAACTTTACATAGCCCTTTTTGTTTGTATTAGTTTAGCACATATGTATGTATTACGTAGGTATTCCGGACTTTTAATCTAACCCATGTGAGTCTATTGTATGTAAAGAATGTCAGCTGTACAGAATGCCTATATTATCCTGACATAGGCAAAAGGTTAACCCTTTCACATAAACGCTTATACTGGGAGCAAGAACAAAAAACAACTTCAAATTCAAACCCTAATAGGTCTGTATAACCAAAACTAATTAATAAAAACGCCACAAAATACTCGTGAACGTCTCATAAAGAGCAACCGCGGAGTTTTGTATAGTGTAACAATAAACAGTGGTATCATTCGTTCACGTTAACGACACCTCTTCCTATGCCATAAAATTGGATCGCGGCCCGACGGTCGTTTAGTGACGCGTGTTTAATGTGACTATATAATAAGATAACACAGAAGGAGCAATTTTGTTTTAGAAAACCCTTCATACATCGCTATGTATGAAGGGTTTAAAAAAAATGGTTTCAGTAAGTAGTCTATTTATAACAAGCAGGGACTTGTAAAACTATTTTTGTTCCTGCCATTACGTAGTCCAATTCACTTGGGGTCGGCGCAGCATGACTTCTTCTTCCATACTTCTCTATTACTCGTCATCTCAGCCGTCACCTTCTTCCTTGCCATATCATCCTTCACACATTCCATCCATCGTTTCTTTGGATTAACCACTAGAATACAGTATAATACAATATTCAGGCCAGCACGTTTTCGAAGATACATCCTTCTGCTATCTCTTTCGCTACTAAAACATATTAAGACTATTCGCAAAAAGTGGGGTGAGGTACCTACCTAATCCTGACCAAAACTATCGGTGTTTGCATAGAAGGATGATGTTAAGCAGACTTACTGGGGAGAATCAACTTTTTTCTACAATAACACAAAAAAAAACACAAAAAAAAAGTGGAAAATAACTTTACTTTTGGAAGTCGGTGGCAAAAAAGCGAATGAAACAAACAATAGCCACCGACTTCCGAAAGTAAAGTTATTTTCCACTTTTTTGTGTTTTTTTTTTTTGAAGTTATTTATTTTTATTTATTGCAAAAAAGTTTTAATTTTACCCTTTTTAGTTATAGTATCACACACAAATCCTTGTCAAGTTTCAATTTCGCAATTTCTTTTACTTGTATGACATATTTTTTCGTGCTATTTTGATTTAAAAACCAAACTACTGAACCGATTTTTTCGGGAAGTATATCCTTTCAGATTAAAGCAGATTTTTTCAAATCGATTTATAAATGATGAAGATATGAGGTAAAAAAAAATTGAAAAAAATACAACCGAATTGAGAACCTCCTCCTGTTTTCCAAGGCGGTTAATAAAAGAAGGAGAATAATGTTAACCTACTGAACAAATCTATTCTTTGGCGTATCCCAAGAAGTTTCGAATGTAACCTGCGGAATGTTTATGTTTGTGAAAAAACTATTTGCAGAGGGGTTTATAGCTAAACTATATTGCCAGATAATCCTTGTTTCAAATCGAATGACGTTTACAGTCAGTATTCAATTTCGCCACTTTATATCTTGATAGAAAACAACTTTTTGGCAAGTCAAAAGTGCCTGTTACTGGTTTAATTTGGAATGAATGCTTTGAAGTCTCGGGCCCGATTTTGATGAAAGGTAAAACTGCATCATTGGATAGTTTGCCGTTTGTCATTAGTTCGCAGAATTTGATCCTTATTAACGATACTATCGAATGGTTTACTAAAAATAGTGGATGTTTTTTTCTCAAAATCGACGTGTTTTAGCGATTACTAGCTAAAAATATTGATATTTCTGATGTAAAATTCTAGTTTTCATCAAAATCAGGCCCGAGACTCCTTTGAGAATCTTTCGCTGTTCCTCATAGTTTTAGATTATGCCATCCAAGCCCGCTTCAAAAATTCACCCTGTATAGCGCTAACGTTTCCATAGCGTTTGACGGCGAGGCAAATTTTTTTCTTAATTTTTTTTTTTAAAGTCCTCTTAAATAATGAACCAGACAGTACTAAAAGTTTCCAGTGGGTCCACAAACTCACTATTACTACTAGTAAACAGGCAGCCACAGAAAAATGTACAAAAAAATCGGTACTGCTGCTGTCAAAGGATGCTTCAGCTCAACGATTCTCCAGCTACCCTCACTTTTAATAAACGCGAAACCTAGTTACGACTTTATCGTTCACTAATCATAACATTGAAAAAGTTTTTTCATCAAATGTTTGGTCAACTTTGTCTTTCTGTTTCTGTGGTTTTGTTTCAGGACGTTGTATTATTTATTTAGTTAGGATATTATTATGAACGGATTCTTTGGAAACGGATATCTTTCGAAAGTTTTCGTAAGAGTGTTTGGTATTACTGATACATTTACCAAAAAGTTATACCTTGTCTTTTTGAGTGTATATTCGCATTTCCTATTGGGATTTTTTTCAGTAGCAGCTCGAAGTGTGGATTTGTGACACGTTGATGGCAATAGGCTCGCCCCTATTGCATGTAAATTAAACATAACTCTCGAAATTTGGATGTAATATACGTGGGTACACCTCCTTCGAACCCTTCGGGAATTACAGCCGTGTGTTCTGTTATGTGTGTGTTTTGTCAAAACTGTGGGGTAACTCATATTCCTAGTTTGGGCAGTGTAGTAACATATTGAACTAAATGCGGTAAAGAACAAATTATAGGAGTTGCTCTTTAGAAACTCTACAAGTAGAAACGTATACAGTTTCTAAAGAGCAACTGCAAATATGCCACAATACACGAACATATAAGAAAGATATGATCAATATATGTATTACCTACCTACTTGTTATGTCTGGCATCCAATCATTCTTTATTGCGAATTGCGATACTCAGATGAGATCTTGTATCAATAAAGAAGCGGCAGTAATATTTACTAATGGAACGAGAAATGCCTTTGGAAATACTTATCCACGTGTTTATTTAGCGCATTCAGTAAAAAAAAAAAACATTTTATTCATTTGGAATGAAAAACGTCTAAGAATATGTAGATTTTGATGTGTCTTGATTGATGATCGCTTGTATCTATACATGATTCTTTTGAAGCGCAGCCAAAACCCGTATCCAAAACCAATACTGCCACCAGTTATAGAATCAGGCGTTACTTTGCGGCAATCCATGACGTTAAATGTTATGCAAAATAAGTAGTATTAATTCCGCGTAAAATATCCAGGCCCGGATATAGGATGAAATACATGCAGGAATATCAATAATAATTAGCATGACATGCACCCAAACCTATACTCGACACGAGTTTCGAGGAAGTGTGACTCGACGACCCGGTAAAAACTACATATTTTGCATAAAATTTAATACTACCAACGCCATCTTGTTTTTTATGAAACACTTTCGCAGATGTTTACTAACCCCTATCAATATCATACAAGCGCCAAAATGTCCTTGTAGCAATATACTACCGAGTTCACTGACGATCGACCATATTTCAACCTTATTACTTAAGGCATAAGGGTACACAGTATTTGCCACGCCTTCTCTCCTGTCCGTCGTGCATAACTAATTGCACCCTCCAGGACTCGAATGAGGCAAACGACAGAGCTTTCCAGGTTGCTACATAGGTCCTGGTCGGACCTTTGAGAAGAAGAAGTAGAATAAGGGTGAAAAGTGGCAGACCCTTAGTGAACTTGGTAGTAGCTACTACTCTTGCTTGTGTAGTGCCTGTATTCAACGTTTTAGCAACTTTACGCCGACCGAAAAATGGCTGCGGTCTCGCACAATGTGTTCTGTTTTGTTGTTTCAATTAACTCTAAGGCCCGTATTAATAAACGTTACTCAGCCCAAGAGACCGCACTTGATATGAATCTTGAGATCCTGATCGTATTAATAAACGAGATTATTTATGTTCTCAAGTTGCGGATTAGGTTTACGTCATCAACTGAGTAATGGACTGATTAATAAACGAAACTCGACCCTTAAGTATACAACGAGTGCGGGTCCTTGAGGTGCTATATCGTGAGTGTAGACAGTCCGTGACTTGAGGTGTGATTAGCGTGGCGCGAAACATGGAGTTTGAAAATATTTTGAGTGATATTAATTATTACGATGAAATAGATTACTATGACGATATTTTGTGGCCTTTGCGATTTCGTTTACCAAAAGTTTATATAAGGGATGCTTCAAATCCTTTTGAGTTACCTAGAGAAAACTTTAAAAAACGATTCCGATTTGTTCAAGAGTCAGTGTTGTATATAGTATCATTAATCAGAAACTCATTCGTAAAATATAATAACAGAGGTCTTCCAATTTCCCCGGAAATAGCTGTCCTGTTAACTTTAAGGTTTTATGCAACAGCATCATTTCAGGTTAGTATGTATTTTAATATTGAGTAATGCGAACAGAAATCCATTAATTCATATGTACCTTACGTACTTAATTTATATTTCAGCTTGTTTGTGGTGACCTAATACATTTATCACAACCTACGGCTTCAAATATCATAACCAGAGTATCAAAACTATTAGCCCTTCTGCACACAAAATACATCAAAATACCTCGAGGAGATAATGCTAGTACAAACAGACAACTGTTTAAAAACTTGGGAAGTCATGGACGTTGGCCTGGACTCCCAGGAGTAGATGGTGCCATTGACTGCACCCATATCAAAATAGTAAATACACCAGGATGCCAGCACCATGAAGTATATAGGAACAGGAAGTCATATTTTTCAATTAATGTACAAGTAAGTAAGCCTGATAATTGCGCAGGATAATATACTTTTGCTGTTAAATTATGTTTTTAACAGACACATATTACAGTAATCAAACAACAAAACCCCCTTTAATAAATTTAGAATGTTCAGTTTTATTCATAAAATTTAACCAGTTTTTTTTTTCAGGCCGTTGTTGGCCCTCAAACTGAATTTTTAGATATTGTTGCTAGATGGGCTGGCAGCATGCATGACTCCAGAATATTCCAAATGTCTTCAGTGTACATAAAATATACCCAGGGTATCTTGGATGGAAGACTTGTAGGTGATAGTGGATATCCTACGCTACCATTTGTACTTACGCCTATAAGGCCTACTCCTGAAGATCCCCCTTCAATACGCTATAACAGAGCTCAAATAAAAACTAGAAATATTGTTGAGAGAACTTTTGGAATTTGGAAACGTAGGTTTCCTTGTCTTTCACGGGGGTTAGGAAATAAACTTTCCACTGTTTCAAATATAATAGTTGCTTGTGCAGTGTTGCATAATTTGTCATTGATTTTAAATGACAATATTGAAATTTTTAATGAAGAAGACCAAAATGACGTGGTAGATGAACCAAATACTAATGATATGTCTGGCACGAGCTCAGGGTTCCTACTAAGAAATACAATTATACAAAATTTCTACCAATAATTTACAGTACCTATGTTATGTGATTATGATATGAGTAATTTTTCTGTAATAAATGTTTATATTTAGCTGTCCCTAAATTCAAGTTATGTTTATTTAATTAAGTAACTTTTTAAGTGTTAGAAATTAAACAATGTTAAAGTAAAATAAGGCTTGTTTATTTATTTAGTATAGAGCACCAAAATAAACTTCTAGGTTGGTGTACTGCATTCTTATGACATCAAATCTGTAACAAAAGACAAAGGCTTGTAGATAATCGCATGTAAACCACAAGAAACAATCAATCCATCGTCACTTCAAGTTCAAACCTACAAATTACAGTACCTGAGGAACATTGTTGTCTTTGGCGAAGGAGCAGCTCAGCTAGCTCAGCTTTTGCCTTAGCTTCACGAAGTTGCTCTCTGAGTATTTTCATTTCTACTTCGTGTTTTTCGTTTGCCCTCAGTTGCCGATCTTTATACTCTCTCTCCAAAATAGAATCTTTATGCCGCTGACCTGTCAGCGCTGTTGGTCTTCTTGTATCAGAAACCGCTCCAACTGTATCAGGTACAGTTGGAACGGTTTCTGACACAAAAGTAGGTATGGATGTCTGTGGAGGAGTTTCTGTGACCACTTGAACTGGGTCAAGAGATGCAGCCACAGTCACTTCCTCTATGTAGACGGGTTGCACCATGTGATCCTCTGTAATATCTGAAAAGCATAATGATTTTAACATTAATCTCAGATGCATTATGTAATAGTAAATCAAAAGCTACATAAATGTTTTTCATGTGCTTGTTATGAGGTGTTTATCAAAGTAAATTTATATTTATATGAGTGTTATATTACACTAGCTGTTCCCCGCGGTGTCACCCGCTGCTCAGCCCCTAAGGGCGTGATGTTATATAGTTTATAGCCTTCCTCAACGAATGGGCTATCCAACACTAACAATTTTTTTCAATTCGGACCAGTAGTTACTGAGATTAGCGCGTTCAAACAAACAAACTCTTCAGCTTTAAAATATTATAGTATATAGATAATAATAAATAGATGTAAATTTACTTTTGTAGGTACAATATTTACCAAGAACTGCATCGGAATCAATCGCAGTATCTATCCCAACTATAAGCGCTGGGACCACTTCAGCAACATCAGGGTCAATGGTGGCATCACTTATTGATGGCCCTCCCCCAGTGGCCAAGCGGTGTTGGCGTTCTTTAGTCAACGCCTCCCTCTGTCTTTGCTTGATATTCATCCAAAGACGACGTAGTTGTTTAGTTGTTGCCTAAAATATTAATAACAAAGTGAATGTAAATAGTACAACAAAAAAGAACAGGTCACTAGCATAATTTCATGGAAATTAAGGTCAAAATCTCAGGCAATAACAGGGTTCCTATTGTTCTGTTACCTGATGTCACAATGTTAAATAGTAAATAATGTTACCTGGGTAGATGCGTGCGGACTAGCGTTGTATTCTGCAGTTATTTTGTTCCAGGTCTCATTTTTATTACGTAGAGACGCACCATCGGTCTCCTTATTTTCCACTACAGCTTTATATTTTTTTTAAATTTCTAAAAAGGTTTTTTTCTCAATTGGAGTAAAATTATGCTTTTTCTTTTCCATTTTTAAATGATTTATGTCGAGCTGGTAAACAAACAATACTTATGTTTGGCGTCCCCAGTGTGACCATTTTTAGATCACACAATCTACCAAAAATGTTGCTAAAATCTACCAAGGCTTGATTTAAATTCTACCGATAATCTATCACTATAATTTAAATCATTATTCATAGGTAGTTTGTTAGGTATTTAAAATAAAACATAATTGAACTAACTAGTTTTGTATTTATACACACATACTAAACGATTTCGTACTACTAAAATCATCCTTCTCTTTGCCTCAAATCTACCAAAAAGTAGAAATCTACTAAAAGTGGTCACGCTGGGCGTCCCTTTTTTTTTGACACTGACGCTACATTGCGTTTTGTTGTTTACGCTTACTGAGTTAAGTAGTAAACAATTATGTCGTATTGGGTAATAAATAATAATAAAATACACAACCTTTTTAACAATTTAACCTTTTCTTGGGTAGCAACCCACTTTATAACGTGTATTAGCGCTATTCGTTAAAGATTTAATGAAATAAAAGTATTTCAATAAAAAGTTTTAATCTTTTGACATAGCAATAACGAAATACGAGAAGTCTCATTCAAAACTTCGGTCAATGTGATGTCATCGTTCACGAGATCAAGCCATCAAGTACAGCTAGTTGATGAGCTTATCTTGGTTACTGAGATACTGTATTTATGTGTCTATTAATTAGCAATGATCTTGAGATTCTGATGACGTCATAATGGCGTATCAAATGATAACGCACTTGAGTACGTTGTTGAGGGACGTTTATTAATACGGGCCTAAGCCACAATCTCTTAGGTACGAGTACTACGGTTTGCTGTTCTCGTGACTACGCACTAACGTGTGTTAGTCTAGGATTTCAAGTGAAATGCGACCTTCAGTATGAGGTACTACGTGTATAAATTATAACCAACCTACTACCACTAACCTACCTGCTATTGCTGTATTAACTGGAGTTTAAGTTATAAAGGCGTACCAACATAAATTCTTATTTTTATTGCACCCAAAATAAAAAAAGTTACTTACAAACAAATTGCAGAATTCAGTTATACACAACATGATATTTACGCAAAAAAATGCATAGTGCACAAGTGAAGTGTTGCTAACATAGTTTTAAGGTTCTAAGTATTTACTAATACAAATTGTATTTTTGCCATATGTAAGTACGTTAGTCTGTGGGGTATATACATATGTATATATTTATCTACACCAAAGTTGCCTGACATTAAATAAATGTTATGTTACCTACTTACTGAAAAAAAAAAGCCTACCAAACTTATTTAGCCTTACAAAAAGGACCAAGCAATTACTACCTCACCCACAAAAAACCGCACTTATTCGCTAGGAGTTTTCCCCCATACCTGTATTTTATACTGACACCCTTAAGAGCGTTTACGTCTATCGCGCGAAGTCAAGTTTAGGTAATTCAATGCATTTTTTACGCACACAGAAGTACGCGTGCCTGTGTGCATAGCGCTGGCGCGCTCTCGCGCGCTATAGTCAAACTAACCCACTATGATCCGTTCGAGTGCAATTGTTGTAGTAAAATTTAATTTGAATTTGAATTTGAACGTACACGGATTACTAAAGTACGAGTGCATAAAATAAGTATTCAATAATATATTGCAAGTATAGCTATAATTATGATTAATATTAAAGTCGTTTTTTAGTTATTCAAACATGAATTTTTTGATCTAAACTTTAGAAAGAACCGAACTTCGTTAATTATTATTGATTTGTGACAGATTAATAAATATTTCTTATTCTATTCAAATAAATCACTTTATACGGATTTACTTACGTTTATTTTATATTATATTTTAACCTGACGCGATGTTCCTCTTAGTGACACCTCTTATGAGGGAAATACAATAGGTTGGCGTTAACTTTAAAAACAATTTATGTTCTTATTTACAAAAAAATAAGTCACAAGTTTTAATAAATAAAATTCGTATGTAAAAAAATTGGGTAGATATTGGTTGTCACTAAAAATATTGTCAGTCATCAAAAATAATAATAAAAAAATTTAATCATCAAAGTACCAAGATTTTTTAATCACACTATAAACGTCCGCTATCCTTCCAAGTACGACTAAGGTCAACTCGGGTCAGGCAGAGCGCCGAGCGACATGTCCTCTCTCTAGAAAGCCTCGCGGCGGTCTGATTTGAAATTGCTCGCGCGCAGTGATTTATAGTAGTTTTCAAATATTTATAGAAAAATAATTACTGTAAATTATTTGAAATTTTAAATTGGATGTTTTAAAGCATATGTTCTTCTATTATATTATGCTATTATTATATTAAATCAAGTAAGATATATCGGTGAAAAAATCATTTTAATTCCTTAATATTTCACATTGTTTGAACTTTAATTTCTTATATAAAGAAACCTAAATCAAAAAATTTTCTTCTCCAACTATATTCCTTAGGATCTTAGCAATAGGTAAAAAAAAAAATCTAATTAGGTTTGCCAGTGGTTTCCTATAATTAGAGCGTCGAAACTGACGCTAAAAGGGAAATTAAGAAAACCTCTGTTGAGTTATCTTGATACAATTTACCAATACTCTATTAATTGAAATATTTTTCTCTCCAACTATTGAGACAACGAAATTTCCTAAAGTTATTAGTAATTATCATTTTTGTAAAATAAAAGGTTGATGGTATTAAAGGGTTTGAAAAGTACTGTTTTGGAGTCAAACAGCGCATGGACGGCGTAAACGCTCTTAACCTCTTTACCACGAGCTACACGCGTGTTACGACAGCTACTGCAAAGTAAACAAATGATAAAAGGTTTGGAGCAAGTCACGAGTAGGGGCCGGACTCCACCGAAGCGGAGCCGGGACGTGAAGAGAGGTGATGAGTTTTAAACCACCAATAGAATTTCGTTATTTACACTTCTCGTCTCCGCTTAACTTCAGTGGAAACGGGTGAGCCGAGAGGGGAGATGTCTTGTAATTGTTTAGGTTAGCGGAGACGAAAAGAGGCGGCGTGCGGTGAGATGTGTGTGTTGAGCGGTGTGCTGTGAGCGGCACGGCGGCGTGGTGCATTACACATCTCTTCTCCTCTCCGCTTTGCACATCTCCACTTGTTTCCGCTATGCTGTCCGAGCCCAACTGTGAAGCGAATTGCGGAGCGGCGGTACTCCTCGTTAAGAAACAAAACACGCGCGGGTTTCGCATAGCCCGAAGCCATGAACGAGGCCCAATATCTCTCGTTCCCAAAACTGCTCCCGTCACATGTTCATAGAACTTTGTCGAACAAATTGGTTCACCTCACTCAATTACGGAGTTGATAAAACTATGCGTACGAATTTGTTAGTGAGGTAACAGAGTAAAGTTCGGCGATTAACGAGTTATTAGTCTATTACTGAATATGGGTAACTATTTAGTTGCTTCGGTTTGAAATTGAAGTAATTATACTATTCTACGACGAGTAGTTACCTAAGTACATGGGCAAGCGTACCATATGAAGCCTTCTAGCCAGATAGTCTGATGACATTGAAGAGGGTGGAATGGACCGGGTGAGGTGCATTTTGGGAGAGCTCCATGTGCATGTGTAGGAGTTTCAAGAAATGTATTTTTAGGAAAAATATACCTGTATCAGCCATGAAGGCAGTGTTTTTGGCACGATGTTGATATCACGATCATTTAACATCACAACACTCGCTAACATTTTAGCAGTTGCTCCAGGAATTCTCAAATGTGATGCAGATCATCTTATGATGCAGATTCCATACAACTTTGATTAGTAACTTCAGAAATCTTGAAAGCATCATTGAATGCAAGCAAATTCTCATATACTATTCATGACATACAGGTGTCATTTTAATTTGATTACTAACATATTCCACCTCATCTCACCCCATGTCACCCGTTCCCATCGGCATTTAACTAACCTCATATTAGTGTAAACCTATTTGTAGTCTCGCGAACACATGATTGATTGGCATTAATTAATGGGTATAATAGTACTGTGGTTAATCTCAATACCTTTGACAGAGTTAGTCTGTAAAGGAAACGTAGATCTACCAAATATCTTATAGGTGTAATACCCAATCTATACTAATATTATATAGCTAAAGAGTTTGTTTTGTTGAACGCGCTAATCTCAGGAACCACTGGTTCGAGTTGGAAAAATCTTTTAGTGTTGGATAGCCCATTTATCTAGGAAAGCTATAGGCTATAAAACATCACGCTGCGACCAATAGGAGCGGAGCATTAATTAAAGATGTTACGCAGACAAAGTTGCGCCGGTCAGCTGGTGTTAAATGAATGGCATTTTTTTATAAAGACACGAAGGTACTTTTTACAAAAATCCTTCACAAAAATATTAGTCTACAAAAATAACAGAAATGACTGCCCACAATTAAGAACAAAAGGCCCATAACATCGAACTTAAATAAATAAACAAACCTAAAATCAATATCTGAAGGAATGTACATATTTTGGTTCAGCGCAACAGAATTGGAACAAACTTGACCAATAAGTTATATTTGTTACGTTTGGCGACTTTACGAACGGAACGGAAGTTGTTTAACTTTTTGATAAGGATCCTAACGTGCGTTTGAAAGAAATAACTTTCTTTATCTGTCTGCTCACTTTGCACGAATACGGGGGTTTTAAAACGTTGACAACGTTGACGTTGGGATTCGTTAAGGGTCTATAGTAGCTCAGATGGCTTAGCATGATCCTCCGTTATGCCGAAAATACTGCAGCATTAATTTTGAAATAAATATACGGTAAAGTTGAGGATTAATGCTAGGTCCTATGTTTGACGAAAACACGATTCCATAAAATTTTCTCGATAGAAAAAAATTCCAAAGTTACCTCCAAACCGAACGATAAACCGCTGGTATTCAAAAAATACTTGAAATTAGATCATGAAACTTGGCATACTAACTGAACTACCTATAAAGCAGGTCTTATGTTTGTTATTTTTTTTAAATTCCTGTTATTTTCAGCTTAAAAAGAAAATACCTAAACTATCGGCGTCTTGAAGTTGGTTCTCTGCCGCCCGCCACCCGCGCTCAGTCTCGCTTCGGCTTTCGAACGGGAGAGCTGTGCCGCTTGCGCTCAGAACACACATTACGCAACAAGACGACTTAAAATTAAAAATTTATGTACTTAGGTTTATAGTGTGGCGCAATGGGAAATAACGGTTGGCGTAAAGAAGCAGGCAAACATAAATATGATAAACTTAATTAAATAAGTATCTATTCACCTATCTACTATTTATATACAAACATATAGGTAGACAGCATACGACACGTTTGGTGCAGTGGCTAAGCGATTGGCTGCTGCGCTACGAGTCGCAGTTGTTTCTGCATGTGAAGATTTGTGTTTGTAAGTTTCAATCACAAATGCATCGTCCACGATTCAGGAGAAATCCAGTGTGGGGCAACTTTTATAAAAAATAAAAAGTAAAAAATTACCTATATAGTTTTGTTTTTGTTTTGACAATATATGTATATTACAACAAAATATAGGTATCTACAGTAAGTACTTAGTAATTGTTTTTTATAATGTTGTCCCACTCCAGGATTTCTCCTGAATCGGAGACGGTGCGATTACAAACACAAATCTTCACAACTATCGTTAGGCTATAAAAATATTTCTTCCGTGCGGGAATCGAACCCGCGACCCGCAGTGCAGCAGCCAAGCGCTTAGAAATACCTAATAAAAATATAGGTATGTTCGGAAAGTACCTACCTATCTAACTACAAGAAACAAAACTGTAACTTACTTATCCGACTGTAGTGCTACCTACCACATACATAAAATGTATGAACTTAATGACGTACCTTGGTAGTTTAGCTAAATAATTATAATGTATCTTTCTAGAAAACGTCGATTACACAGTACTGAAAACGATGGTGATAAAGATGATGTTCCGGTAAATTCGTCAGTATCTTCTACCTACCTAAAAATGTAACTGATCTGTTATTCGTACCCACGGCTACATAATTATCAAACTATACATTTCCAGTATAAGCTGATCTCACATTGTATAGGCATTCCGTACAATGAGAGGTCAGAAAAAGCAATAAGTACCTACGCAGTCGCGCACACATCCGCATTTCTTAAAACAGAACGTACTACACGATCAATTATAAACCTTATCCCATCAATCACAGCGTGTATTATACCATGCACCGTACAACTTACCCACACAAAAACATCGGTTGCTATCGTTGTGCTGCAAAAGCAATTTATTTTACATATACGCTAGTGATTGAGTAAATCGGAAATTTATCGAATCTTACGTTTATTATTGTACAAAAAAAGATTGGGTCCTCAAAATAAAATAAATAATAAACTGCATGTCCAGAAAATATTATAATAAAAATAAACAATATGTAGCTAAAAAAAATATTATTAAGTAAATTAACACAATCAAAAATCCGGTAACGTTGGTCATAGCGTATTGAAATTGAAACAGTAGGTATTGTTGAACCCTGCTATGGTGTTTACTCACTGACCTGTAAAGTGGAAGTATTTGTGCAGCACTTGCCGCTTTGACTGGGGTGGCACTTTTTGTCAAATAGTGTACTCTTAAATTCATATATTTTTCCATGACAGATTTGATAAGAAATAATTTATGTCATTATTCAATGGGAACTGCTCAAATTGGTAAAACGTAATATTATCAAAGAGATCTAATCCTATCGATCGATCGATAGCCTACGTTAGTCGATCTGCACAAGCACATCACTAACTTGCTGCATGACGCCACGGCTGCGATGCATCCACTTAATAAAGTATCGTTTTGTGATGTTTACATTGCTTGTCCAGTCACTTAGCGGCAAACTTAGGTAGTGGTTAAGGGGCAATGTATTTGTTGCAAAAATAGTACAGTCGCTGTGATATTTGAAAACAAAAATAACATAGTAAGAGCAAGAAATATTTTACGATTTGTTGTTTTTCATGATTTTAAAGACAAATATAGTAAAATACTTGTACTAACACATGGTAAGTGATTCCATTTTGACGTTAGTAGGTACATTGAAACTAAATTTGCGATGTACAATTTTATGTTCATATAATGACAAGTTAATATTAAATTATGATTGATAATTTTATTAAGTACTTAGTACTCGTCCGATAATAGTGTAGTTTACTCTAACAAAATCGCTTCGACTTCGTGTGCCCGCGCGCGTCACCGCGAGCTGTGTGCGATCGCGCCGATCGCGATAAAAGAGTGAGGTGGCGCGGTGAAGTGGGGGCCAAATTAGAATTTGAGCTGAGGTTATATAGACTCTTAACAACGTTGGTAAGGTTCTTCAGAAATGTCAAGTACGTACTCGCAACCATCGTGCGTGTATGACCAGATTTATGAACGTGGTGGCATTCTGTGGTTTCTGCTTACCCCCATGGGAAAAAAAACGTGAGTTTATGTATGTATGTAACGTACTACCGAGTTCACGGACGGTCTGCCACTTTTCACCCTTATACCCTTAGTAATAAGGTTAAAAATTGGCCGATATAAGATAACGCCTGAAGGTTTAATAGCACACCCAAATTCCGCCAGTTATGTTTCAAGTCTCATGTAATAGGGTGCGACCCTATTGGCATCAGCCGGACATACAGTCTTGACTCCAGGCTACTACAGAGAATCATGATATAACGCCATAACACATGTGCGAATTATGTGTTATTCCAAACATATATATTTCATATGATACTTATTTAAAGCTACGTTCATGAAAGCGTCACTATTGCGTAGGAACTATTTAAAGTACACTCCAAAAGTGTTATTTCGTATACTATACCATTTTGCTAGATATTTCTTAATAACAGGTAATAACGAGTTCGAACCCAAGACACGCACCTCTGATTTTTCGGAATCATGTGCGTATTGTATAATTGTCACTTGCTTCGGTGAAGGAAAAACATCGTGAAGAAACCAGCATACCTGAGAGATATTTCTCAACGGCATGTAAAGTCAAGTCGAAGGCCCATGGACGGCATAAAAACTCTGTCACCAGGTTAGGCACTAACCACACGATATAGAAAAAACGTTTTTGCAAAAAAATAACAGAGTTCTAAAAAAACACTAAAAAAAAATGGAAAATAACATTACTTTCGGAAGTCGGTGACTATGGTTCGTTTCATTGACTTTTTTGTCACCGACTTCAAAAGTCGGTTATTTTACCTTTTATAGTTATCACAACACACACAAATCTTTGCCATGTGTCAGTTTCGCAATTTCTTTTACTTGGATGACATATTTTTTCCAGCTATTTTGATTTAAAAACCAAACTGCTGAACCGATTTTGATGAAATTTCTATGGGACCAATCGGGAAGTAGATCCATTCAGATAAAAGCAGAATTTTTCAAATCGGTTCATAAATGACGAAGATATGAGGTAACAAACACAAAAAAAAATACAACCGAATTGAGAACCTCCTCCTTTTTTTGAAGTCGGTTAAAAAAGAATGAAAATGATATTCGTGAAAACAAACAGAGACTGCAATAACAAGAACTAGTCGCAATCAGTTTTTCCAACTAACCCAAACTTAGTTCGAAATCGTGTTTACGTTTCACTAAGTTTCGATCCAACAGCTACTAAGTTAGGACAAAAGGATTCGTTAACTTTAAAAGACAAAAACAGAAAAGCAATTTTAAAGTTGGCATTTTAGAGCCCGTTTTTCTTCGAGACAAGGTTTTATTCGATAAAGTTTATTGAGTTCGACCTACCACGTAAGTTTAAATCCTTTAGTAAGTTAGACCGAACTGGATTTAGGTTTCCAGTCGGTCAGACACTAAGTCTAAGATACTGGGAAAATGGATCGAGAAAATTATACGCTATAGGAAAATAATATTTCCCAAATGGTTGAGAATTATCCTCATAAATGGGAAGCTAGTCTGTATGTTAGTACCATTTTAATAGCCAAAGTATCGAGCCGAGTTTCGTGAAAGACGCGCTGATAGACGTAGTTCTGAAACCACTTTTGATCCTATATATTTTTGGCTTACGACGCAGAGCCGCGGAACAAGCCAAACGAGTTTTATAAGCCCACAATTTTAGGAAAATACTAGCAAAATATTGCCTTTGTGATATTTTATACTTATATAATGGTTTGTTCTATCAACGTACAGCTCAAACCACTGGACGGATCGGGCTAAAATTTGGTAAGAAGTTATGACGTAGATGACTGGTAGAAAAGATTTTGGAAAATTCGAGCCTTAGAAGTGAAACAGGGGTTGAAAATTTGTATGAAAAACCGCTACCGGGCGAAGCTGGCGGGGGTCGGCTTGCCTTCTATAAAACTTCACAAAATAAAATTCTTCATCCTCTATTCTCACATCAATTCTACAGACCACTAAACTCGAAAGCTTAATAAAATCACATGTTTCCACCGGCATTTCCTAGTTTTATCTTTGAAACTACATATCTCCAGAGATCGCAAACCTATCGGAAGGATTTTACCGATACTCACATCTTTTAGGATGAATGTGAAGTGCTGCCATCTAACGAAATGGATTATAGTTAAATAGTTCCGGGTTTACGGTTTACTGGTCAGTAAATCCCTTGGGAGCATTACTGGGAAGAAGTAAAAAGGCTGCTGTCTGTATCTGCTAAATATTTAGTTGGTTAATGCAAAAGTTGTAGATGTTTATAGAATACTACTCGTAGCTGTTGCCTATGTGCTATGCCAGACTATAATCTAACTCTGTGCCAAACATCCAGATCCGTTCAGCTGTTCTGGCGTGATTGAGTAACAAACATCCATCCATCCAAACTTTCGCATTTATAATATTATTATAAGTATAGAATGACATGATTCATTGTTACAGTCATCGCGGAACGGCTGACCATTTATTAATAGGACATACATATTTGGACAGCCATTGACGTGTCATAAATAAACGTATACAAGTTAGAATTTGAACAGAAAGTCTATTAGTTACGGGGGTATTAGACGTGATATTGAAAGGTTTCGATTGGGCTTGAGATATGACTCCGCCCTGGACTGTAAATGTGGTGCTGTTCCAGAAACGATGGGGCACTTAATGTCATGTCCTGCGTGTCCTGATGCTTGTTCACTACAGGAACTGATGGACGCTGCTGAAGGCGCCAAACTAGTGGCTCAATTCTGGGCAGACACAATTTAGATGGCCATCGTCACGCTAAGAAGAAGAGAGTATAGAATTATAGATTAGCTTCTGCCTGTGGGCCTTGTTCGCGTGACGGTCGGTAATCATCCTACGAGAACGAGGTACCAGAATAAATATTATAGCCTAACTTAGTTCAAGGTCTATCGGTGCGCTGTGTGTTTCGTCGAAATCTGTTCAGCCGTCAATTTATAAAAATGTAACAGACTAAGATACAGAGTTACTTTCACTTTTATGATATTAGTACTAATGGAATTTAATTCAGAAATTTTTCAGATCGCTTTCAACGTTTAGTTTATTTACTGAGGGATATTAAACCAACGTTATCTATAAAGCTGAACAAGGTTTAAGATACCCATCGCCTAGTTATAGCAGGCCAGTTTATTTGTGTTCAGTACAAAATATCTACAAAACCTGTAAAAAGGGCTAGCTATCATGGACCGTTTAAAATAGCTTTTAGCTTTTATTAAGGACCTAAGAGCCCCTCAAATGTTCCTAAAACATAGGCAAGGTATTTGGCAAGACTCAACATCAAGTCCTACAGATGTCACTGACCTGTAACTATGTTTTTCTTATAAATAAAACAAGCAAGCCGAGTAAGCTCCAAATAGATTTGCTATTGTTATGTAAGCAATTTGTAAAGGAAAGACGATCCTAGCCCATTAGAGAGATGGTACAGGTTGCTTTGAAAGAAAACAAAAATATTTACCATTTGGAGCTGCTAAGTTGTCTAGACTTCTGTTATTCGAAGTGGAATGGGTCACAGTGCGAAGTAATTGTATATATGTCAAATGTTATTTGACAAATAGTTGGATTTAGGGCGAACTTTATTAATGAAACTGTACGAGATCAGTACATTTAAACTGGGTTCTAGAACTGTCAGTGTCATCATTGCAATAGCATAAAGAGAGACAGCTCTTGAATGTGGTTCTAATGTGCTGATGGTGTTCAGTTTTATTAGAACATTCGCTCTTAGATTAGGGCAGCAAATAAATATAAAAGGTTTTGGGTCATTTTCAAGTTTTTCAATTTTGTAAGCAGTTTTAATGTCAGTTACGTAAATTAGTAATCGTACCAAACCGTACCGAAGGGGTATCGTTTTACCCAATAACCGTAAAAGTAAAGTAAGTAGGTTTTGCAGGTCAGATAGGCAGTCTCTCCAAGTAAAATATGTACTGGTATTCAGCTGTATCTAGACTAGACTAACCAAACATAAGTCGACACATTAGACATCGGTTAGACTGGAAGCCGAACCAAACATTAGTCGAGAATAGACGAGGCAGATGATTATGAACTCTCTGTGGCAAATGTTTGAATACTTTCAACCCTTTGACAACTGACAAAAAGCACTCCTACGTCGTGTACTCAAGACACATATTAGAAAAGTTAAAATAAAACTCTCTAAATACGAATTGAGCGAACACACTCATACCATCAAAGAAAAAAAGCTTTTAAGTGATATTTCCACTTGTAGAATATGAATTATTTACCAATCTGTGAGCATAACCCACGCAAAAAAAATCTCAAAGGCAAGCAAGCTAAGTGCTTTGTGATTTCGAAGAAATGGTTTAAAAATCAGAACGCGAGAGTGAAACAAGCAATTGATGATCAAATAACTCGTGAAAAGGCACGAATCAGTTATTGAATCACTGCTTACTTGCTGACAGCTATCTCAGAACATATTTTATGAAAATAAGATTAAATAAACGAAAAAAATTAGGCTACAAACTCTTTGAACGCCAGCTCCAACCAAACTCGCGATAGAAGCTGTACGAAGGAAGTTTCAAGTCGCAATTTAAATTCATGTTCAACGTAAAACGAGCTAAATGTTTGAGATCAAAAAGGGGAATATTTATGTTTGCAATCATAATAATTATCATGTGACCTTTGAGTTAAGAATGTCAAATAAAATTGACAGTCGTCGAAAACTCGTGACAGACTCTTGATTTATTTGACGACGTGTATTTTATTTGACCTATGGGATGGCTCGTGTTATTGTTTAAACATATTTTGACGAGATTAGTCATCTTCTAGAGATGCAGAGAGAAACAATGAGACCGTCATTTTATTTTGCTACACCTCAACTGCTCCGTTGATCGAGTGGTCGCTAGCACGACTGCTGAGCATGAACTCTTAGGTTCGATTTCCAGGTCGGGCAAAGTATTATTGGGTTTTTTCATTAGGATTTGTGCCCGGTTGATGACAATAGAATCGCAACCTATTATATGGGACTTAAACATAACTGGTGTGGGTGTATTATTAATTTATTATATACACCTCTGCCTAACCCTTCGGGGATTACAGATTGATGTTATGTTTAATTTCATGCGAAAAGACGGGTTTGTCTCCACTGATACTGGTATCAGATTGAATTAGCCACGGATCAAGGCGAGTTGTATCCACAGAACATAACGAAGTCACTTCACACACACGGCAAAAATCTAGTGTCACGTTATGATAATTTGGTTCATAGTGATCATATTTTATAGTACAATTATTTCCATTGGCACTGATCACTGAAACGGCAATATTTCAGTAGGTATGGCAGTAATGTAAAGCCAAGTAAACAAGCTTGTCAATTCAATAATGTTAGCTAAACCAACTTCTAGATTTCGTAATTACTACGTAAAAAAACTGATTACGTTCACTGTAACTCGAAAATAATTAACGTAGAATGTTGTTTTAGATGATTCGGCGTTTCCGAATACCTTGACCTAAGCAAGTGGTACAGCGATTTTCCGGGCTCGTCATAAAAAAACAATGGGACGACCATACGTACATGTTTATTTGTTATAGTATGAGGCACCTGTCCCACAGCCGACGAGGACGTGACTAGCTATGGATTATTTTCTCACTGTAGAAATATACAAAAAACTTTTTGCAAAAAAAATACAACCGAATTGAGAACCTCCTCCTTTTTTTGAAGTCGGTTAAAAAGATGTACATAACTTGAAGAGATGAATATATTAATAGTTGATCGATGACTATTATCGCCGAAAGCACTTTAGTTTGAAGCAACGACAAAAGCTATCAAAGAGAGCAGAACACTCGCTTAAGAGACTTTCGCTCAATACATACACATATCAGCTAGTTATCGCCCGTCGCGCACGCGCTCAAAACTATCCGAACTACACACTTGCTGCTCGTTGCCCGCCAACTCGTTTCTAGTTACTCATTCTAATCACTTATCGCTATTCGTGGGCGGTGGGACAGGCGCCCAAGGGCACTAACAAACGAGGGGTCGAATGCCTCCGCCATGCAAATGCCATCGGGATGGCGTAAACGGTCCTCTTATGGGTGCTGCATATGCAAATGGATTGGAGGATTTTGCCTGCTGAGCGTGCAGAAGACCTTGATCGTGAATTTTTGTAGAGCCATGAAAATGAATATTATCAAGATGCTGCTTTGAATATCTGATAGGTTACGTATAATTTTATAGTATCATATGGGTAGGCAGGTAAGGTAATATCGATTGTATCATACGATCGGATAGATGTTGTAGGATAATATATGTGAAATTCACGCTCAGCATAATGCTGTGACTCCTTGCGCGATCATGGCATAGGAAAGATTTTGAGACAGCGACAGCCGGCATTGAGGTGACGTCATCAAGTGGTGTAGCAGCGGAAAGGGCTACAAGAAAGGACCGCATCATCACCTGCCTAGCCTTTTCCCAACTATATTGGGATCGGCTTCCAGGCTAACCGGATGCAGCTGAATACTAGTATTTTACATGGAGCGACTGCGTATCTGACCTCCACAACGCAGAAAACACCTACCACCTACTAATCTACGTTTGAATTCAGAGAGATCTATGGAGAATTCTTAGGGAAATTTAACACTACCTAAATAAACTTAGATTTGTTTATGGCATACAATTAATATCGCCCAGAACAGATAATAATGGCAGAAGAAAGTGGGGGCTTATTCCCTAGTGGGTGATTCCGGGTTTTCATAATAATGATAAAAATATCAGCAGTATATGTCTGCCGCGAAAAGAAATCTATCGTGACAAAATGTACTTATCAATTAAAAAGCATATAAAAACGTTATTACGTTACCTTAACTGAGTTATGACATGCGAAGAGATTCCATTCCTTTACTCACGAAAGCCGAAATCGTGAACAAACTACGTACAAACTCTGACATTATTCGATTGCCTGAACGAATCCTGAAACTTAGAAACTTTACCAGGCTAAAACAACAGACACACGGAAGCACAGAGCACGGTAGTGACTAGAGACGGCAGCACTAAATTGCAGGCCACACCGGAAACAAAAAATATATTTTTTTATTAATTTTATCGTTATACAATCGTGCAAGGATCTGTTTTTTTTTTCAATACATTTTCACAAATAATTACCAAAATTGCCCCCTCTCAACGTCATTCCGGAATCTTCACCACACATTGTTAATGTCAAATATGCTTTAACACAATCCCTCTGCCGACAACCATAGTCAAACTCTTTCTCCGTACAAAGTTACCAAATGATGCTGTATTTTTCTGAGCTCTAGGGACCCGCAACAAGGTCTATCGAGCTAAATAAACTAGCAACATTGTAGCTAAGCCTATAAAACTACATACTTTATGACAAACTTGTAAAGATTCGAGAAAATATCAAGTTTCCTACAAGAAAACTTATAATATATCGTTCAGGTCAGCAAAGAGTATAAGAACATCAGCGTTTAAAACTTTATGTTGTTACTAACTTGGTTTTATACTCGTAAGACTGGATATGGGTAGACAACCTAATGTTTTCCGATTATTTTGTATTGGTTAGGTAATAGCGTGACGGTTAACAGGGTCGAAAGTAAGAACAACGTGTTGCGTCGACCACGAGTAACAAGGGACTCGGGCAACAAGGTGAAGACGATGAATAATTTTGTGTGAAACTTTTTGCCTCGTTGATCTACTGTAAGGGCGACTGAATTTGTACCCGATTTCAATGACTTGGCTAATAGTATGGTATAGTGGATTCTATATTATCTGCTTAGCCTTTTCCCAACTATGTTGGTATTTTACATGGAGCGACTGCCTATCTGACCTCCACAACCCAGTTAGTATTGGGTAATACGATACCCCTTGGTAAGACTCTCAGACTCTTCGGGCTACTGACTACCTGTAACGACTGTCATAGATCTATCAATGATAGCCGGGACCAACGGCGTAACGTGCTTTCCGAGACTCGGAGGAAACTCGGTATGTAATGGGTGGTCACCGATTCACGGAAAAATCTAGGCAACTGCGGCTTAACCTAAAGATGGACCCGAGCAGCACATATAATTTAGCCACGAGCTCCTCATAACCTATTTCATAATATGGTCTTAAACACATCTGGAAATGCGGATGTAGACTGAGGTACTTCTTATGTCCACCCCTTTGAGAATTACAGACGTCTTATTTCTATAACATAGACAACGTTCCAGAAAACCGTATTGTTTATGTAGAGACGTTAGAATAAACAAGAAAAAAGGGGAAAAAACCGAAGAAAATCTATTGACACGCCTTAATTATAGCTGCGGTACATGAAATAGTGTTGGTGTATCAACATACATTTATGTACAACTATTATTTACGTCTACTCATTGTTTTGATAAATAGGTATTGTTGAATAAATAGGGATGTATTCTTAGTCGGCGTGTGTATGACCAGCTCCATGAACGTGGCGAGGCAAAAGAAGTACGTAAGGAACGTAGCAGCTGGCGTTCTATAATTTCTGCCTTATCCCCATGTGAAAAAGTCGTAAGTTTATGTATACATGTAGCTGCTACTCCTTCGCTTAGAAACTGAAAGTGCCTATTTCAGAAATCACATTGAATTATTTTTAGTTTGAAGACCGATTAAGCCGTGATGGCCATAATATTTCTCTTGCACTTTATGCACCTACAATAAGAGTTCTGTTATCTGTTAAGGGCTCATATACCGTTTTAAACAACTGTCCAGCTTTATCGTTTGTAGGCACATAAACCCCCATGCTTTGTGGGTAATTTACCGCGACTGAAAACTTCAGTTTGTAAAAATGTCCTAGCGAGATGTCCACAAAATCTATTCTAATCTAAACAGATGTGGTTGAAATGCTTGGCACGTAGATAGACCATGGACTAGGATAGAATATAGGACACTATTTATCGCGATAGTACGTTAGTTGGGTTTATATATGTATATTACGACTCCATATTGGCAAAACCTCATCAATGGCAGGTACTCGAAAGGGTCGTTTAAGAACTCCATTTACATCATAACATCACGCCTGTAATCCCCGAGGTGTTAGGCAGAGGACCAGCATTACGCTAGTTCAGAACTCCCTAGTATGATACGTAAGTCTCTACAAATAATAAAGGTAGAACTATTTTTTTTTCGATATCTTTCATTTAATAACGTCTTGAAAAACAAATACATCCCAGCACTAGGCTGCTGAGTCATAGGTGCTCTTCGTGGACAAAAATGAAAAAAAAAATTGAATCCACGAAGATCACCTGCCAAAAATATTGAAAGGTGCCCTTCGTGGACTAGGCTAGGTGCCATTCGGACGGGTACTGTAGGTGGACTACCTCCATTTATTTATTAGTAAAAACAAAAAAAACTATTAATAAGACAAAAGAATACTAGTGCTGATGACATGAAAACTAAACACGTAATTCGATAATACATGGCCATTTACAGTATAACTACTTCTTCGCCTTGCATCTTCACGGTTCAGCTCTTATATGACAATGACAACTACATAATGAGGGTATCCGGTCACGAATGTTAACGACATGAAATGCTATTAATACTATGCTGTTACAAGACTAATGTACAAGTATTACTATAGTATGACTAGCTGACCAAAGGAGATGCCCGTGGACAATGGATATGGTAATTTAAGTTATAAAACATGTAAGTAGGTAACTAACGGTATTCAAGAGCTATCTGACAGATCTTGAACGAGGTTTAGATGCGCTGATCGCGGTTAATTTCCTTGATGGAAATAACAAGGAAACTTTTGAAATTAGTGTAGTAAGATCTGATTTTTTTTCAAAGGTCAGCACAAGGTTTATTTATACGGCAGCGAGGTACAGTTCGTTTTGCCTTTATGAAACTGGACTTACATACATATCGATACATCAACCTGTTTTTGCTTAAGTCTATGGAAAAAGGCCTCATTTCTTCCCATGGGGGAAATTAGTACCCGAGTTTATTGCAGGCGAAAAAGCGGATGTCAACGTAATTGACGTATTATATTGGATAATTAGGTCCCCGCTCGCTGGCGAACGCTCTAAAGAAAGACTGAAGCTGTGGCGAGAAAGTGTTTCCCTTCCCAACCCTTTTGTGCCACTTGCTGAAAATCTCCCACCTGGACACGAGTTGCCATGGCCGACCTGGAAGTATCTAAATAGACTCCGGACACAGGTTGGCCGAAGCAAGGAAAACCTGTTCAGGTGGAGATTCATAGATGACTCTGCCCTGGAGTGTAAGTGTGGTGTTGCCCCACAAACGATGGGACACTTGATATCGTGTCATGTCTGTCCTGTTGTTTGCACATCACAGGAGCTGATGGACGCTACTGAAAGTGTCAAACTGGTCGCCAAATATTGGGCTGACTCAATTTGAATTGTCATCGACACGCTGAGAAGATTAAGGTCAAATATTCAGCTAATATTTTTATACGAATTTAAAACTGAAATCAAATAATGAATAACTACTATGGTCTTTTGTTTACCAGTCAACCTGTTTAGAAACACCTAAGTACCTACATATTCATCTCCGTGGCCTTCAAATGATCATAGATCAAGCTTCAAGTACTTTACTTGACGAGAATATACGTTTTGTAAAGATTATAGTTCGTGACAAGCGAGTTTCATGGCTAGACATGTGTAATGAAAAATATCTTTTGTTTGTTACAGGTAAACACCATGTTTTTTAAGAATAACGTGTTTTATTGGGTAAGCAAGTACGGACGACTTCAGTGCAAAGTAAGAAGATATTCACAGCAAAAATATTTAGAGGTTTAAAAAAACTACTAAACATCAATGGTACAGTTACGATCACAAATGAAAAAGGAACGTTTTATAGCGATCTTCTCGTGGAATAAGGATAGCAACATTTTGATAGAACCTATTTCATAATAGTAGTAGTAGTATGTTCGAAACGAAAGAAAATTACACTCATTACAGCAAGAGACAAACGACACATTAAATAAAAAGTGACAAATATGTGTTGTAAATGTATAACAATTTACCATTCTACACCATATCTGAAGACTACAACATAAGACAAAATTAAATAAACCCTAAGAAGGAACAAATTGTAATAAGTAAAAACATGAAATTCGAGAAATAATGAGAATCCTACTATGTATTTGTACAACTTCCTTAAAAACCACGAGCAACGTCACCAGAGAGAGACAATTATCATAACAATGAAATATTTCAGAAAACAACGTTGTTTTAACGAGCTCAGAAAACGAATTACGAGAATCATTGCCATTAGTACATCTATTGTGGACACACAATAGGACGGAACATCAGATACCTGAGATAACCATTGTTCGAGTGTTGAAAGTCTTTGTCTAATAAAGTCTAATTTGTAACTCGCTACGTTGGCAAAATCCACCGAAGATCGTTAGATGGATCAAAAAGGTTCGATAGTAAAACCAACCTTATTGTCTATGCTAATATTACATAGAGGTAAAGTTTGTATGCTTGTAAGTTTCGATGTAGGGATAAACTTCGGAACTACTAGTCCGATTCCAAAAAAAAACTTTCATTAATGGGTAGCTACATTTTCCCCTTTTGTTATAGGCTATATTTAAAACGTTCTTCCCGTGGACTCATTTCCAACCATAACGCGACCGCAACCGCGTGTAAAAGCTAGTTGTCTAACAAAAGTCTAATTTGTAAGTCGCTACGTTAGCAAAATCTACCAAAGATTGTTAGATTGTTAGATGGATCGAAAAGGTTTGATAGCAATACCAACCTTATTGGTTTGACTTTAATGCCACACCGCCTGATTGACCTACGTCTTCCAAGTCATCGTGCAGATAATTCGTCGACCTTTTTCGTGGACCCAAATAATAGGAATGGATTTGACTCATAGATCGGATTGGATTTTATAAATCAGTGAGCAAATCGAGTTATCGAGGGCTTTAACATAAATCTTGGGAATATAAAGTCTAATTCGATAATCATAAATGATAAGGCTCTGCTGTATAGATTTTAAGCCGCAGTGGGCAGCTTGACTATTTTATTATACAAGCCTTATAGTAAGCATAATATGTTTCACTAAAACTAACAGACACGTCCGCGACTAGTAATGCACTGTTAGAATTTCAAATTTCTGCGCTCAGTCGAAAGTTCAAAATGCAACAGTGCAAGGTGTGATCTGAAGTTAGTAGAAAAGGGAGTTAGTCTAACACGCAAAAAAATCATGGCAACGTATTCACTTAGCATACACAGTCACATCAAACCATATTCCAGGATGCAACGACTAAAAAACTGTTAATCTTTGTCCCAATTTTGTTTTGTTCATGTAATGGCATCTACGGCAGAGTTAATCCTGTGTGACATGAGTGTGACGTGCCTAATGAAATGGTGAGCGCGTGCCAGGTCAGGTGGCCCATAGTGGCCCATTGTGTACGGAGATTAGCCCAGCCACACCAACTTACGTTATGTTTAGCGCGCCTAGCTGTACTCGCGACTATTTCTAGTGTTGTTGAATAATAAATGTGTGCCGTTTAGAGTGGTACAGGCTTGGAAGACTGGAAATTTTACGTTCATTTGTTTTTTTAACACATAATTTTCGTGGCTTTTTACGAACACGAGCTCTCTGTTGGAATTTATACGCTCGGCTCAACCTCTAAACTTCAAATTCCAGGAGTACAATCATTACCTAAGTGTGATTGAGCATTAGTTTTATAACAAACCAAACCTGAATCTTTTCCATGACAAAACCTTTCCCTAATAAAAGCTGCAATATGTGTATACGTAACTTACTTTTCGGTTGTGGTTAAAAAGTATATTATATACGAAACTCTGAAAAGCCTCAATACAATACTTACACGTGTATTGAATAGAAAAATATTCACAAGACACATTTTTATCTCTTTTGAAACGGAAGAAGAATATACAAAAATCTTTTTCATAAAAAGCAAAAATCCGCCGACAAAATATCCCGTCGAATTGTAATTTTCCTAATACCTAAACGTCTTTAATGATCTCCTTATAAAAAGATGGAAGACATCTTACATGTCTGATATTATAAAAGATGGCGCCTAACGTTAATAATGTGGTAGGATCACTATGGTTACCGACGAGAGTTACTATACAGCATGTATCAGAAAGGTATCGTCATATTTAAGGATATGGTCTTCTTTTTCAACCTTTGGCCACCCAATGCTAAGTGTAGGTATCTTCCAAATCTCTCCACTTTCAGCGGTTTTGGGTCATAGCTAACCAGAGTAGGGCTTCGGGCACGAACGCGCGATTTAAACTTAACGTAAATACGTCGATTTTTGAATCCAAAATACAATTATCCTACAGCATTTTAGGTAATTTTTTGTAACAAGCACGACCAGTGTCATCCATAGACATGAATTAATTCTTAAAATATGCGAAACGGGTATTTTTAATTTTAAAGCGACGTGTTACGTTTACACCGCACGCTCGCGCTAGGGTCTGTTCCCTCAGGCCACTTTAATGAGATCGTTTGTCCACCTAGTCGCCCATTGTTTGCTGTTCTATACCACATCCTTATATAATTATGACCAGACGTTTCTGATACACGCTGTACATACAGTCCTTTTACAATTTACGTCTGACAGCTGCTGTCCAACGGCAACCTTATCGTCAAGAAAATAAATGTCACAATAATTTTGACAGACTTGTTCGTGACAGCAACCTAACAGCAACCCTAATGCTGCGAGTATAAAGTTCACTATGAATTAGACTGAGACGTGTGATGTGAAAGGTCTACATACCTTCAGGGAAATACTGGAATGATGTTAGCCCTACTTTATAGAGAAAGACAGCGGTGCCCCACTAGTTGTGTTACAAGGGTTGAATGGGGAGGTCCTGAGTAAAAATAATCATGTAGAACCCTTGAATATGCTGTGTCATTGCTTGGAAGGAAAAAACGGTACCTACATATCATTATGCCTGTAATCCCCGAAGGGTAAGGCAGAGATGTGTACCTATAGTTCATCCACATTTCGCCAATTATGTCTGAGCCCCATGCAATAATGGGCGAGCCTATTGTTATGCAACGTTTTGCAGTTTTCTTCTGAAAAATTCCTAAAAGAATAACCGAATCACATTTTTCCTGGTCTAGGAATCGGGCCCAGAACGTCATGCTCGTCACAAGTGCATTCGGCCACTATATCAACCAGAAACAGAGTAAAAATTGCTACCTGTCTCAAAATTAGATCATGATACCGGTAGGTATCTGAAGTCTGAGCGGTCAATCTGCCTGCGTTTGAAATTCGAATGAGCTGTCGTGATTGGACAACAGATTTACTAGAACAGTTTGATGTACATGGATCTTTTAGCGCGTTTCTTTAATTAGAACTAACAAACAAAATCTATCAATAAACTAAAATCTTGTTTTTAACCGACTTCAAAAAAGGAGGAGGTTCTCAATTCGGTTGTATTTTTTTTTTGTGTTTGTTACCTCATAATATCTTCGTCATTTATGAACCGATTTGAAAAATTCTTCTTTTATCTGAAAGGATATATACACTTCCCGATTGAAAGGAGGAAAAAGAAATTGCATCAAAATCGGTTCAGTAGTTTGGTTTTTAAATCAAAATAGCTGAAAAAAATATGTCATCCAAGTAAAAGATATTGCGAAATTGATACTAGACAAGGATTTGTGTGTGATACTATAACTAAAAAAGCTAAAATAAAAACTTTTATGCAAAAAAAACCGACTTCCAAAAAAAACTTTACTTTCGGAAGTCGGTGGCAAAAAGTCAATGAAACAAACAATATTCACTGACTTCCGAAAGTAATGTTATTTTCCACGTTTTTTTGTGTTTTTTTTTTAAGTTGTTTTTTTTTTGTTTCCATACAATTTCACAAATGGTTACCAACAGCGTTCTCCTGTCATGTCAATGTCATTCAAGCGCCAAAAAAAACATCCAGCACTGAAGATGATAAGATAAATCCTTTTGAATGAATGAATAGCCATTCAAAACAGGAATTAAATATCTATCTACCAACTAAACCCTGTTTTAATTCACCATTTTATAACAGTAGTTGAGTCAGACAACAATAATTACGTAACCAGTGAGCTGTGACTCCCAAGCCACATCTTTTTACAGGAGTTTCAAAGCCGAACGGCTTTCTCGAGGCTTGCGGCCTTCTCAACTTATGCAAAATTCAACAGTTTTACACAAAGTGCGAACAGTTTGAACAAATATTTGGGATTATTTGTGAACGATTTGGGTACTGGGGTGAGTTGAGTAGTGGGGTGGTAATAATGGGTTCTTACAACGGGGTTAATCCGGACAATCAATTGAAGTTTGGAAAATGTTCATTGAAGACTTTCAGTTTGCAGTGAACTTCCTCTATAACATACTCTGAAAAGGTGAATATTAAAACGTATCCACTATTATTTACTATTGTGTACATATTTTTCTCGTATTCCCTTAGAACTACCGAATTCCAAAATCTTTAAGTTTTTCGCTCGAATTTTCGTTTACAAGTCCTCACAACGAAGCGCGTCAGATAAAAATGCTATAATAGTGTTATTAGAACACTTCCTCACTTTTGTCAAAAAAGGAACAAACACACACACAAGTACAAAACCCAATCGGACACGACCCATAGAATTGCCAAGTCTTGGAGCAGAAATGGTAAACATAGCCTAAACAAATATGAGAGGGGCTATCTAATCAGCGCTATGAGCTATGAAATTGCTCTTCATATGTAAGGTCAACACTTTATAGATGCGTCCAGTCATATAGACACTTATTGACTTTGCCAGATGAGGATACGTTGGAATCATTTAATAAAATTAGATTTTAGTTTGCACAAAACTCTAATGATTTGATTAAGTGACAAATGTAAAATGATAACAGTCGCTCGGATCGATCTTTAGGTTAAGCCGCGTTTGCCTAGGTTGGTCTGTGGATGGGCTCCGAGCCGCGGAAAGCACGTTACGCCATTGGTCTCAGCTGTAATTTTTTTTTCTGATTTTTTGATCTTTGACAGTCGTTATAGGTAGTCAGTGGCCCGAAAGTCTCACAACCAGTCTTTCCAAATGGTATCTTATTATCTAGTACTAACTGGGTTGTGGAGGTCAGATAGGCAGATGCTCCATGTAAAATACTGGTATTATTCTGCATCTGGTTAGACTGGAAGCCGACCCCAACATAGTTGGGAAAAGGATATTTATGATGATGAATAGTCTGCCAATTGACAAAAAATCCAGGCACAGTTGACTGAGTTATACAATCCCTCCAACAGAAACCTTACTAAAATAAAAATCGCTGTAATATTGACAGTCTTCTCAGTAGAGTCAACCAAACAGAAACCTTATTGAAACGATAATACGGACCACTGTGATGTTGGAACTGGAACAGTGCTTCAAAATCTGATGTGAAATATCTGTCAAAGGACTGTGGCAGAAAATTCCAAACGTACCAACAAAAGAAGTGTTTTTCCTCCTGAAATATCACGTGACGTGTCCACGTCGTGTGGTTCCGGTAACAAATAAATCTTCCCGTCACTTCCCATGGGTGTCGTAAGAAGGGACTATGGGATTATTATGTTACATAGACAAACACCGGAATTTTTACTCTGTTCTATAGAATCATGTAGATATCTGGCGTCACTGGAAAATCTTTCTTTTTTATTTGATAATCAACACTAGGATAATCTCTTTTGATTTGGTTATCTTTAAGTGCGTGCGTTCGGAATCTAGTTATGAGAAAGGGACCATAAAACGTGACTTTAAATTAAGAATAGCACGTTCCAGTGCGTGAAATTGGTCTATAACTAAAATGCTGACTGAATTTAAATCAAAGCAAAGATTATTTCATTAATTTAATCATAATTATTTAGACGCAACAGAACTTCTTTGAAAATGATAACAATACTTATTATTCGACTACGCGACAGCAAAGACAGGGTTATATTTTCTTGTTTGAGACATGTTTGAAATTGGAACACGTCGTGATGTTGCCGCATTTTAGTAAAATACAAAATGCAACGTTAAATTCGAAATTCAAAAACTACTCCAGCAACATTTTCTGTACAGGCAATCAAGGCAATGAAATTAGATTCACGTCCAAGAAAAATTCTGGTTAAAAATTCGCGAGGACTTATTACTACTTATGCAGTATGGAGGAGATAAGGGGATGATTTAAGAGGTACAAGCGAACGTCACTTAATTTCCTTCCCCAAGTTAAGCTTACTCACTTAAGATAATGAAGTCCGTAGTCTCTTTGGAGACCTAGTAGGTACATAATGGATAATTTGGGTCGAAAAGTCGAAAGAGGTTTTATACTTTTGACTTTGTATTATTCAAGTTATTCCTGAGACAATTTTATCATACAAGAATTGCTTTTATGTGAAAAGTTTTTGAACTGAGTACGGACAGCGACAAACAATCTCTTAAACATACTGTGAACTAATTAAATTCTTCCAATAATAACAGAAACCTATCATACTTTGATAGAAAAGACAAGCAAAGATTTTTCACATCAACTACCCATGTTCCTAAGTAAATTAATTGAGCAAACGCCCGAACAATTTCAAAAGAAAATCCTCCAATTAGCAAAAATGTTCAGTTCGCAAAAACCGCTCCATGAAAGTACAAAGTTAATACTAGCAGGCATTCCGAGTTATTCGCAAGCTCACAAAGCGAGTCGGAGATCAAAAGCAAATTAACTGCGAAACAGTTTGTCAAATACTAGTGAAACGCTTTAATTTGGACTAGAATAAACTTGTCTAAGACTTATAAAGGAAGTGTACATAATTATATGTATAACCTTTTCTGGCTTATTATTTTCATTTCTAATCATCTTAACCCTTTTATAATAATTCACGAACCACGTTTTACCTGTATTGGTGAAGGTGACATTTGGGACGGGCCTTAATTATAAATTATTTTTCAATACACTTCCTCGAAAACTGGCTCTTATCGCACTAAGATTAGGTTCAACATGCTATGGATTTCACCCTCGTGGTTTTCTTCTTACATAATTATATTCCCGCATTATAGTGCGGAAATAAAAGTTCCACATCCAGGTTGTGAGGCGGCTCGCCCCCACAGTCATTTTTATTTTCCATTCCATTGAATCAATTTGGACTTTGAACAAAATTGGACTAAAAACTAAAACCAAAAAACTAAAAGTGTATTGAAAAACGTCGTTTGATACACGTGGGCATTTGTTACTGCAGTTCTCGGCTCCATAACACCCTCGCCTGCGGCTCGTGTGTGTATTTCGCCTCGGCCGCAATAAAAAACTTTCCCCACTTATATCAAAATGTACTATATCACCGTGTTACCAACCAATAGTTTCCTAGACCTACAAAAACTGCCGAATAATCTTGAAGAACGGAAGGATGGATGAGCGAACAGGAGTTTCAAGAAAACGATATGTATTATCATGATAAATTGACCATGATATTTCAAGTTTATTATATTAATATGAAATCAATGGCGAAGGGAGGGATAGGGGATATTTTAAAATCTAACTAAGCAATACCATATGGTTTTTCACAAGCGCTCTGTACTTAATTAACTAACTGAACGTTTTCCACCGTTAAAACGGCATTATTTATGACAGCTCGAGGGCATGATTTACAATTCTTTTTAAAGTCTTTTTTATAGTTCCTGAGCTTGTTATTTAATTGAAAACATGATTTTACTGCTCACTCGACTTCTATTTATTAATTACAAGCGATGCCTCGCGGTTTCACGTCATGTCGTTTAATTCTGTTTGATTTTTGATCGACTTTAGGACCGTATTGTAGTAGTGATTTGAATATAACTTACTTACTTTATCGCAATACTTAGATTAGGGTTGATAGAATATTTACCTGAAACAAGAAAAAACAAATTATTAGAAAAAAAAACACATAAAATCACCTAATTGACCGCTGTTTTAAAATTATAACTATGCCTTGCCTCATACTCGCCATAACAATTTCCAGAAATAAAAGTAAATAAAACCACAAACAAGAATGTTTACCATAAAGTCATCACTACATAGTATAAAACAAAGTCGCTTCCCGCTGTCTGTCCCTATGTATGCTTAGATCTTTAAAACTACGCAACGGATTTTGATGCGGGTTTTTAATAGGTAGATAATGATTCAAGAGGAAGGTTTATAGGTATATTTAGTATCAGCATTGCACCCGTGCGAAACCGGGGCGGCTCGCTAGTAAATTATAATTAACATAAATATCGTTTATTATTAGTCGACCTTAGAAGTCACCCCTTTTCTGGCCATATCTATCTTTCGCACAGTCCATGCATCGTTTATTTGGTCATAGGCAACGTAAATATAACAACACTAATTTGTTTTTCCGCTAATTTTGTTAAAGTGTGTTACTTTAATCCCAACATGTATGTTCTTCACAACAATAACTTTCAGTAATCGCCTGTTCACAATTTCAGTACAGACGGATTCGAAACGGTTTCGATATCTTCATACTTTTACTTGAGAAAAAGGTCGATCCAAATTTGCGACTCTATTGTAAGACGTCGATACACTATTATGCAATTTTATTAAACTTTACTACAAAGTTTTATTTGAGTGAGAAATTACCATTAACCATAAGCTTTTTTCGTCGTTTTCGTCTCATGTGCGTATTGAATAATTATCTCTTGCTTCGATGAAGGAATACATCGAGAGGAAACCAGCATGCCTGAGGGATGTTTCGACGGCTTGTAAATCCAAATCAGATGCCCATCCCATGGGCGGCATAAAACTCTGACACCAGGTTAGTAAACCACACGATAAAAATACAAGATTTTCCTTATTGTAGAGAAAATAGAAATAAATTTTACCCGTATGATGGAGCAATGCGGGCTGACCTAAACTAAAATGTTAATCTGTTTGCCGAAAGAAAATGGTAATAGATTCGGTAGCGAAGCGAATTAAAATATCGATTGTAAAGATAAATCACTCGCTAGATTAAGCAATTACTGCGATGGAAGGACAAACGACCTAAACTCTGATAGATTGGCTTTGTTGATGTTTCATTAAAATAGAATTTAATTTGGGTGAACTTCGCTAACGAGAGTGATAGAACATCTTTCTTTGATTAAGAAGTATCGATACCGTTACATCATTAATTTCAATATTATTTAAAGAATAATGAAGCATAATATAACAAAAACTGATAGTGCTAAAAGTTCACTTCGAGAAATTGGTTTAGTAGCAAATGTAAAATCGCCAATGTATCTATATTTTCATATTCAATATACCCATCATAGAAGACAGAAATTCTGGGAATGACAAAGTTAAAGAACGACCAAAAGTATGCGGAACTAACATCAACGTGTTGTTTTCATTACAATATTTAACCAGTAACTCCCCCCCCCACCCCTGTCAATGTAGAAAGACTTAAAGATTCTTGTAGCTCTGTACTACACACTAACATAGCCGAGAAAAAGGAATTGGCAGAATAGAGGCAATTTTGCACTAAGTACTCCACTTGGCAAGGTTTCACTTGAAACTAGGCTGAAATTAAGCTGAACAGGGTCGTTACCAGTGGCATAGGAGTGCAGATCGAAGACCCAATTATCGGCTAGAAGAAAACTCCCAGGTCGTGGACGGTGATAAAGACTATTGGATAGGGTAAGTTTTAATCTAAAGTGAAGTTTTTAATACCCCATTTTGAGTTAACGGTGAAAGAGATAAGAAATATAGTTTAATTAAGGTTACAAATGGTCTTTGGAGACGATGGAAGAATTCTACATGAGGTTTTCTTAAGTAAGGTCAGGTCAGTACGCGCAACCGGCGTGTTTGTATGACCAGATGCATTAACGAGGACGAGGCGAAAGAAGTACGTTAGGACGGAAAATATACATCGGCACATATAAGGATTAATTGTACAAGGATCTTTTGGCGCATTTCTAAAAACGGCACTAACATCACCATCTTGTTTTTACAATACATTTCATAAAACAATTTCTCTTGTCAGCGTCATTCGAACGCCAAAATACGCATGTAGCTCCGTAACATCCCCAAAATACACATCATTTTCCGAATGACAAATGAACCTCAACTGACACAACATTGTTTTAATTAAGTGACAGCCGAAATAAAACCTTCATCCAAAATGAATTCAGCACTCTCATTAATCATCCCAAAAACCATAATAAAAAAAGACAATCGTAAATGAGACTTTTAATAAACGTTTTATTGCCGCAAACGACAAAAATGCTTCAACAATGAGTACATTTTATCTTGCAGGGCTAAATTCAGGGATTTTTCAGTTTTCATCCAGTAATTAAGGAACTGCCTTTGATTACAGTTGAAAGGACGTACCAATTAAGGTGAAATGCGGTTCTGCGGACTCTTATGTAACCCTTCAGCATTTGAAATGTAGCTAATTGAATATGCAATGGAGTGAGGCAGAAGAACTTAACAAAGAGTTCTCAAGTTATACGTTGGACTAATTGAATGACTGATTTGTGAGTAGAATATTTGCACAGTATTGACTAAGACTGATCTGTTAATTTTTAGGTACTAACAGAAAAATATTTGCGTACATGTGAATTTTGTCTAGTTGGTCTAGTGGTCGCAAGCGTGACTGCTGAGCATGAGGTTCGATCCCCGGGTCGGGCAAAGTGTTATTGGGTTTTTCGATCAGGAATGTCTCAGTAGCAGCCACGGAGGCTGGATTTGTGCCCAGTTGATGGCAATAGGCTTGCCCGCTATTACATGGGACTTAAAAACATAACTGGCCAAATGCGGGTGTACTATTAGGTACTCCTCTGCCTAGCCCTTCGGGGATTACAAGCATTATATTGGCATTCTATTATGTATGTATATTTTATTTAATAACTTTTAGAAACAAATTCTCATCACTTACTTAACAAAGTAGAAAAACATATCATCAAACACACTTCCAAAGTTCCTACAAAAACTAAGTTTTTGTTGGACAATACCGTCTCTAAAGACCAAAATGATTCGACAAAAAATCTGACTGTCATCCTCCCAACATCCTACTATCAAAGACACAAACAACCTTATAATTGCACGTGATTATTATTGATCACGTTTCCGTAAAACACGTGTCATCAATAGACAGAGACAATGAAGTGACGTATTGTGATAAAAAATATGAATGACAATTTATAACTGAACATTGGTAAAGATTTAATTCTGGCTAAGATGTAATATTAAACTAGGCAATTCGAGTTTTCACTACCGATTTGAAAGATCCCAAACATCATCTAGACATTATCTTCTGCATAACTTTTCCCCAACTATGTTCGAGTCGACTTTCAGTCTAATCTTACCGGATGCAGATGAATACCAGTATTTTACATGGAGTGACAACCTATCTGACCTCCACAAAACCAGGAACTAGGTTGTGAAGGCCAGATAGGCTGTCGTTGACAACACTTGGTAAGAGTGTTTGTCCAGCTTTCGGACTTCTGAACAAAGAACACACATCTGGTAATGACTGCTGTTTCTTGATCCATGGTTTTCCTGAGCAGCCGCTCAAGAAAACCATGGCAGAAATGTCTGAACCATGAAGAATATCCTAAATACTGAGGAACATCTGAAAGAAACAAATGAATTCCCACCATTGCCAAGTTCAAGGGCGACTTCCCTCAAGGATAAACACTTGAGTTACGATAACTATTTGACGGTCCCTCTTCATAAGCAAACAAACCCATCAATGTTATCTATGTCTATTTAGTAGAGCTTTAAGAAAGTAAACATACATAAGCGGTCCTTATTTGTTTCAAAGAAAGATGTGAATAAATAAAAATAAGGAAGAAGAAAGTTCACATAGACATGGTTGCATATGTAGGTAATGAAGGTTAGACTAAAGTCTCTTTTGCTTAGTTCAAGAGCTGATTAATATTCGAACCAGAAAATAAAAAAGATGAAATCAACAAAACTAGAAAAGCAGCTCAGTGTATCTTCCGTGTAGGTATTTCTCTGAAGCCAACATTTATTTTGTACCAAGCATGTTTCTCTACAAATTTATTGGAGCTTCGAATCCCTGAATGGAATACCAATCCGCCAAAATAAAAAGACTATAACTTCGCATAAGTTGACAGGATTAAAATTAACGTTTAGAAGATACTGGGTGTTCCCTATCGCATGAAACTAGGAGACAATTTTATACTGACCCAGTTAACGTTTCTAAAATGTAAGGGACGTGATGTCTTGGCGTGTGCTTAGCATGCATACGAAAATGAAGTTTTCTATGCTTGGACATGAGCTTGCAAAAACTTTGAAAATAGGGCAAGAAAATGTGGAATAGGACGTCCGGGGTTGTATGAAAGATGATACAGCGAAGATGGAAGTAAACACTGAAATGAAGGTTGATGTAGACGTAGGTATATAAGAAAAAGACAGCGCGACCCCAAATAAATTGGATAAAGGACTGGAGGATTATGATCGAACGAACAAACATGAGGGACCTTGTGCCAATGGTTCCGTTCATGATGTGTTTGTAAATATTGGAGAGATAGACAATACCAACACTTTGTTAGTATCTTTTCTATCATAGCGTTGTGTTACTCTAGGGACCAGTTTGTGAAACGAAACGGTATTTTTTATAGGATACATGAAAGATAGGCACTTATTGACAACTTTCAATGTTACCTCAAAAATATTAAAGGGATGTGTCTGTAGTAAAATGAAATCATTTCGTCCTAATAGAAACATGATACAATTTTAACCCTTTTACCAATCATCATTCTTATTGTGGTAAACTTGTGGAAACTATATCATACTGCAGTTCATCAAAATGTCAAATATTCCATATACTATATTCAATGCTTGCACCACGGAGTTTCCTAGGAATATTTTCCTCAATCTTTTAAGTGATAGATGTTCATCGGTTACGTTTGAAACCCCAATCCACAGAGCTGTCTCGATTTCCATATAATATTTTACTCTTAGTAATTGATGAATGGAATTGAGACTTTTAAGGAGCAATCCGTTATAACTGAAACCTGTTCGAGTGCTAGTATGTATTTGCTCGTTAACTCATTCCAGTTTTCAGTTCCAGGGTATAAATTTTACTTGCTTTGTGTTTTTTTTGGCATACCTGCCGAAAATACGGGATGGTTGATAACATTAATTATTGTACTCAAATTTTTTAGTAAATTGAATAACACTTTTGTAACGTAATACTTGCTAGATGTAAGAAACAGACTAAAATTAAAACGTTATTACAAAATTCATTACGACTGAAAGAGCTAACAAGAAAGAGCACTTGAAATGCTAATTACCGAGTTTAATTACAATGAATTTATAATCCTTTTCACAACGATGAAATCATTATAAAAAGTACTTAATTACATGGGAGGATAAACCGACCCTTTTTTATTATTTACTAGCTTTTTCCCGCGACTTCGTCAGCATGAAATTAGTTCGTTTGTTTGCAACAATAATGACATAACTCGAAAAATAAGAAATACAGGACAGCTTTTTTGTAAGTTCTAAAAATATTTTCAGTATATTGCCATTTTTTTTTTGCATAGAGTAACTTTTTATCAAAAGATTAAAGGTTTATTTTACGTATTTCGTTACTTAATTTAATTATTGTTTTCCTCAATTTTATATTCGACTACAAACAACATCGAAAAGTCTAAATTTTTGAGTTATGTCATCCTTGTCGCAAACGAGCGAGTTTTTTGTCTACCATGAGCCCATGACGTCTTAAAGCAGTGCTGTTTTAATATTACTTCAGAGTGGAAAAGCGATGGAGCTAACGTTCTATATAGTTCCGTTCCTCCACACTTTTTAGTGTAACTTTCTATCAGAGAAAAAATTTTTGTAATCGGATCAGTACTTCCAGAGGCTCTTACAAACTTAAGTTTAGATACAGGTTGGAAGGGAAAAATATCTGCTATTCTATACATTTAGACCATGTATTGCACTTTTGTAGGAGACAGCAATTTTTTTAATGATCTATGAATAATTTATGTGTATCCGAATACGTGGTAACAGTTTGTGCGCTGATGTTACTTCCACCCTGTATACTAGTTCTGCCTACAACTTTTCATGTGAAGTTTTAGCTAATAAGGTTCATATTTACACCTGCTTTCTTAGCCACATCAAAATACTAATTTCCAAGCAAATATTCCATATTGTTCTTTCCTTGTCTCGTCTCTCGTCATGAACCAAAACACCATTCAATTTCCATTCAATCGTTCACCTTCATTGCTATGAAAGCCATTTTAATTACCAAGCTAATAGTTAAAACTACAGTACAATTATTCAATGGTTGGATGACATGATTTTCACGGTTTAATTAATTACGAAGTCTGCAACGATAAAATTAAATTTTGTACATTCATTTCGCTTCATTTATTTGATTTTCGAAGAGAAATTATTTCAGAGATAAAATGTGACATCGCTGAAATGCTTTGAGTCTTTATCTACCTCGATGTTATTATTACAGCTTCCATTACTGATGGATATGTTATTTATTGAGCTATTAATAGCAATATTATAGATAGATAGATAGAATATTCTTTATTATGTACACCATACAAATTGCAGTTTACATAAAAGAAAACATTTCACATAGGGTGACACAATGGGCACAATCTTATCGCTAAAAGCAATCTTTTCAAGACAACCTTTAGATGAATTAGAGGAAGAGGGGGGTCATACTTTACAAGATAAAACTTTGCTCCATTTGTGCAACTTTGTGTCATTTATCAACATTTAGAAGTAAAGAGCTGCGTAAGAGTCGTGTCTTTGACAGCTTATAACGTTCTCACAGCTGGGACATATGCCTCCTGTCTGTGAAAGGAAGTGGGCCATAGTCAACCAGCCTGGCCGTACTCCGATCTATAAATTTAAAAAAAAACCTTGGAGGTTGTTCCCTAAATTGAGAGATTGAATTTTTCAAAACTTTGCAACAAACTAGCGTTGGGTTCATTCGTCAATAGTAGGTACAATAACATAACATCCCCGAAGGGTAAGGCAGAGGTGTACGTAATAGTACACCCTCATTTCGCCAGTTATGTTTAAGTCCCATGTAAAAGGGGCGAACCTATTGCGTGATAAAACTTTGGTCGGCCAATAGTACAATAATAGACCAAAAAAATAGTTGATATCAACCTAACACTAACACAATACGACTTTACAAACACCAATACTAGATCAAATAAAAGCGTGAAGTACCAACACAAAGTGAGACTCCTGCATAAAAAGTAGCATTGAGCAAATCAATGCATTTCCGCTAAGACCGACCTTCGCAATTCGCAGCTATATGACGCTCTCAGCTAATCAATTTGATTTCATGAAGTGATATCATCTTCCTAGTAAAAAAATCGTTTTTGTAAGTAGGTACTTACTTATATTTCTGATTGTTGAATAGTAACACCTGTTATTATCAGGCAATTTTGGATTTAAAAAACATTTGATCTTGGCGTTTTTTTAGCATGTACGTTCTTTGTGAATACAACAACAATACAAGAAAACAGCCTATCATTTCTGGATTCTCAGCAGTTATTATTTTATGACACGTTATAGTGTCTTGTCGAAGGCCAATAAGTGATGATTTTACTGCAATTAAAAGCAAATAATACAGTATCATTGAGCTATCATTATTTTAGCTCGTTTTAAGTTTTATGCTATTTAGTTTGTTTGATTTTTTTTTTAATTTTGGTGCTATGATTTTTTGATAGTTCCTATGAACTAGTATTACCAGTGTTTTCATTTATTGTCGTATTGTCGGCGACATCCTGTATATAGACAGATAGGACATCAACCTTTCATCCAACTCCTATTTACAAAAGACATCACTCTGTGCACTCAGTCAGGTTTAACATCCATGAGTGTAATGTCGGTGCAAATCATTCTACATTCAAAAATAAAACACTCAAAATCAAGTAAAATATGGCGACTTGTCGAAAGTATTGCCAGCATCAAAATACATCTGGCATAAAAGATTGATAAAGCAAAAAGAAGAGTGAATAAAACATTTGAATATAGAGCGTAGATTTAAGAAGTCATAGATAAGAAAGATATCGTGAATACTCGTTATACGTAAGATGCCGTTTGCACTGCATAACAACGAAGTAACTGAGCATCCCTGTTGGCTAGCAAACCGAGTGGAACGACAACTGACTTCATTTGTTTACATCTAGTTGGAAAAACTAGAAACTGTTCATGTATCATGATTATCTATCGTAAATATTAACAACAACACTGATTGGAAAATTGAATTCGTCTTATGATACGAAAACTGTTTTATTGAAAGACAATTTTTCTAATTGAATAAGGAAACCTATTTTAATAATTTCAATATGATTTGAACAAATTAACTTCGAGACCATTTTTAAAAATGGATAAAATATACATAGTCATTTGAATCACATTGATAAAACTCTAACTAGCTTAACAGAGGAATTGGCACAAAGAAAAAAAATCTGCAAGTCAAACACACTGAAGACAACAGTAATAATTAACATTCCCACAGATACTTTCCCGCGGAAAAAGACCAATCATTATATTACCACTAGATTCTTATTTCAATTACTTCTCCAATCACGCCGTGATTGAGACTGGCCACAATTATTTTTTCTTTGTTTTCATTTGCCGCATCATTTGCGGCCTTGACTCCAAAATAATGGACAATCACTTTGCAGATATATTCAGCAATACGTTGGCATTTTTATGTACATTCTGTGAAGCAATATTTGTACATACACGCTTGTTTATTTAACATACAAAGATAAGGTTGTGTTTGCTGAAAACTGACTGATAACGACAATGATTCAAAAAGACAGCGTTCTCGAATAAAATGCAACAGCTGATTTCTTGAGATCTTGCGTAGATTCTTATCATACGTCGTTTTCTCGTGAATGGCGTGTTTTAAATAGAAATCGGAAAAGACATTTAATTAAGAAAGTTTGTATATACAGTACAAAGTAACTTAATACAACATCAGCTATTGTACGTTCAAAAACGATTTTTCTTTCAGCGGTTCAGAACTAATTAATTAAACAAACACTTTACACCGCACGGAAAGACATTGTGATTCAGTCCAACGACAAAGTACAAAAAAAAATTAAAACCTGGACTATAAAATCCCGACGTAAAACTAAGAGAAGACACTATAAATCGCGTTGAAACACTAAAAGGGTATTTTAAGAGCTTATACGGGTAATAAAAGTTTAATTCAATAAAATGTCCGGGATACTAAAGCTTGCAATAGAACGGGTAGACACCTTCACAGTGGGCCAGGATTAGGGGGAAGTAGCACGACCTATAGGGTAAGCCTTTAATAGCTCGGTGATCCGCACGGCTTTGAACATGATGAGAACTTGTTTTGAAACATGAAAATACATAAAATTGTGTGTATTTAAATTTGCGAATGAGTCAATTAATTTTTAGTTTTCAAGGTTGTAAAAGTAAAATCAGCCTAAAGTAATGTTCTTACTGGCGAGATATCGAGAGGAGTCTCTGAGAGTGGGAGTTACCATAATTCACCTCGTGGGCTATTGCGGGTTGAGGGATGTCACATTCCTGGGAGTTTTACATATTTCAAGGATATACTGATTTCCTTAAAATGCTTTAAATTAGAATTCTATATTCTAGAATGGATGGCACTCAAGCATAGAGTAGAATACATATTATATTAACTAATATCGTGCATCGCCCACATTGCCTAAGAGGCATCTAAGAAGAGACAGTAAGGAAAATGTCAGGCTATATTATATTATTATAAAATCGCCAACTCGGAATGGTTTATTCCATGACATCGTTGATACATAACTCCAAATAAGATCACATGAAGGCCGAAGTTTTGCAATGAGTAATAATTAAGTATCCCGAACAAACTTACCCATTCGACTTTCCGTGTAGGTAGAATAAGCAGCAAATACACTCCATGTTTATCTTTTAAGAACACCAGATTAGAGCAGAACTTTTCGTTAGTTGGTAGAAACAGATTGTGAAGTGCTACAGCAAATAGAGTTGGGACGTGTTGGCTTCGTATTAGCAAATAACAACTGTATGCAGGAATCGTGACTTTCATGAATAGATAAGTCGTTCAGGAATAGAAAGTAGTTGGTAATGGAAAAGAATTCAGCTAGCTAGTTGGGTCAAGACAAGTAAGAAAAGCTGCATAAAGGTTTTCATCACCTTTTTGGCACTCTTTGTAAATAATATATGTATCATTTAGTAAAGTGTAGTAAATCATCATCATTTGCCTAGCCTTTTCCCAACTATGTCGGGGTCAGCTTCCCAAACTTTTTAGTGAATATGGAGATATATTTCTTCCCAAACACGACTGTCAACTACCTAAAGTAGACCATGGCTAAGGTCATATGTTTTTCGCTTGCTTTAGTCACAAATCCTTGCTGAACATGTTGCCTTCCCAAAAACATCACTGTTTGTCAAAACGAGCCTTCAAGTAGACTATGTCAATGACGTCACGTCAAGGTTTGCCAAGTACTGAAAGTATTATTAGGACCTAATTTTGTTAGTGTGTGAACTGTGAATATCTAAATTAACAGCATGACCTAACCTAAGTCGTTCAAGTTGAGGTTACTTAGCATCGAACAAGGACAGGTCAAGTACATGCTTACGAGTTACGATGTGCAATATGTTAACATTGCAAAAAGGAGATGTAAGTACTAAAAAGGTCTTACACAGCCTTCTTAGTCTAAAAAAATTTGATAATCTTCTTCTTCGTGTCGATAGTGCCCAATTTTTTTTATACCGGAACTCAGCCACATCGACGGCGTAGTTGTTAATCTAAAATTGAAGTCAACTATTAAATCTGGTGCTCAGCTTAAAACTTTAGTGTTAAGTACCATTGCTTTTAGTAATAAATCAGTCATGAACGAAGAAATATATGCAATGTTATTTAGTAGGTACCTACGCGAAAAACAAACTCCAGTACTCCGGTCTCCGTTTTTAAAACAAGAAACGTTACACCAGTATTTCATTCGGGCGTCCATGCAAAAATATATTTCTTTTTTAAATTTTTCCTAAGACTTTCTGTTTGTGGCAAATAATTATTTTATATTTAAAGTGTCTTCCGGTTCGTTTCTGATTGGCAATGGATACAGGTCATACAAGCTAAGTATTTCCAAAGAAAATGAATGATTACTTACATCTACCATTCTGAATTAGGTACTCCATCAAGCCGTTCAATTGAAGAATTTCTGTCATTAGTGCTACAAGAACCCAACTTCCTTCCTAATATTGCGAAAATTTGCATATTATTACAAAAGGCTCGCATACAGCCAGTTTTGTCCATAAATTAACATAAAAATTGCCCATTACAAGTTGTAACAAATTGCATAGAAGAGTGGTCGCCATTCTGGTATAATGTCGTATTGTACGTCAGACTATAAAAAGTAAAACGATTGTCCATGAATGGAATATTACCTGTGAAGTGTCTGGGAGCGCGTGATAAGGCGGACTTTGCCGGACATTGGCAAACGTGACTCCTTCATAAACCGTATACGAGGTTTGCTGTATTCATGTTTATTAGCACTGTAGCTAATATTAGCATTTAGGTAAACAATGCCTCTAAACATCAGTCACGACCTTTGTCGTCAATATCGAAGGGAAAATTCGAAATATACCTATGGTAAAATTATTCGACATCATCAGATTTGGTCGAACCTATTTGAAGATCGAGATGAGTTGAAAAAAAAGGCAGTAGGGTAATATTGATACAACTTAAAAATCCCCCCGAATCGGAAGATTCTGCTACCGATAATCTTTAATAAAGGGTTTTGGAAACACGGCCTTTATAACCAATTTCGATCCAACATCGTCACATTAGGCCACATTCTTATTTCCTGATTCAAGCTGCATACTGAAGACATTTACTTTTGCAAAAATAATTGCGAAGACACTATTATTGTCACTAAAGTACTACAGAATGGGTCGTCCATTCTCAACCCGGTAACTAATCATGCTCTTATCCAACAGCTAAAATTACGTAAGAATCTATCAAGTAGGTACTTTTGTGAGCAAACAAACAAATCTTTAAGCTTTATGACATCGCATGACAAGTATGATTGTTGTTTAACTGGCCATTTAGGGTATTGCACATACAAAATGAAAAATGGCCGCACGTCAACAGTTACTGAATAAATTACCACTAACAGCCACAAAGTTAGGATTCCGTAGCCTTAGGGTGCCAACGGAACCCTATTATTAAGGCTCCGCTGTCTGTCCGTCTGTACACACCTTGAAAACACAATAATTACGTATTAAGTATTGTATATTTATGATTGCATGCAGCCGCTAGGGTCGATCGTCAGGTTAAGCCGCGCTTGCCTGGGCTGTTCCGTGGATGGGTGACCACCCATTACATACCGAGTTTCCTCCGTGCCTCGGAAAACACGTTAAGCCGTTGGTTCCGGCTGTCATTTGTAGATCTTTGACAGTCGTTACAGGTAGTCAGTGGCCCGAAACTGATAACCAGTCTTACCAAGGGGTATCGTATTACCCAGTACTAACTGGGTTGTGGAGGTCCGATAGCCAGTCTTTCCATGTAAAATACTGGCATTCAGTTGCATCCGGTTAGACTGGAAGCCGGCCCCAACATAGTTGGGAAAAGGCTAGGCAGATGATGATGATGTAGTATTTTTACTATTTTCGTAATTTAAAAAAACATGAAATAAATGCTATTTAATAAAAGACTGCCCAAAAACGGAATGTTAAGTTTTCAGGGTTCATGTATGTATGTGATGTTTGTGTTTCTTTTTAATTTTTATTTATTTCTAATATTTTACGGTGGTACAAAACCCCTCGTGTGCGATTCCAAATCGTTCTTGGCCAATTTTTAACGATTCCTATTTGAAAATTTGATACGCAATTACATTACAAATGAGTGAAAGTGATAGGTGAGGGTAAACTAGATAAATTGTGCGAATGATTTCAATAGAAATCCATGTAATACGTTCACAACAATGTGACAGTTTTCACTTATAACGTCAATAAAGAGAACATAACTTCACTCTTGTAGTCTCTGAGAGGTTAGGCAGATGTGTAACTATAGTACAACCACATTACGCCAGTTATGTTTTAACCCCATATAATAAAGGGCGAACCTATTGCCATCAACCGGGCACAAATCCAAACTCCAAAATCAAAAACTCAAAATCAGCACTACAGTCCCACAAAACGCCCGCCCTTCGCCACTTCCTAGTATTTCAGCTGGGAAGAAGTGGCGGAACAAACTCCCCAGGCTTCTGGGCAGCCACTGATAAATTCCTGATGGATAATCCCAATAACACTTTGCCCGACCCGGGAATCGAATCCTCATGCTCAGCAGTAGCGCTCGCGGCCACTAGACCATCAAGGCAAATGCACACTAATAAAGTTCAGGTACGCTACTACGCTCATGTATATTAATAAATAAACGAAAGAATGATTGCCGTACTGCATAGTAATTCGGAACATACATAGAAAGCTTGGCTGATTCCCAGTTCCTATAGCGAAAAGGCAAGCGAAGTCCATTTATTTACTTGCTGAACGAGGATTCGTGCATATTTGCTCTGCTCTACGGCTTCGCTTCGTTTTGGGTAACAAATGCACAGCAAGATTTTCAGTTCTTCAAGCGGCTGCTTTGTTTAGTTCCAAAACATTGTGTACTTGTTTCTCTGTCTGATTTGTTTCCTGACTATTTTTAACCCGAAAACATAACATCAAGTCTGTAATCCCCGAAGGGTCAGGCTGAGATGTATCTAATAATAGAACCACATTTCGTTACTTATGTTTAAGTCCTATGTAATAGGGGGCGAGCCTATTGTCGTCAATCGGGCACAAATCAAACTCCGTGGCTGCTACTGAGAAATCCTTGTTGAAAAATCTCGATAACACTTTGCCCGACTTGGGAATCGAACCTGGGACTTCATGTTCAGCAGTTGCGCTTGCAACCACTAGACCATCGGAGCAGCAACCAAAAAACTTAAACGGAATAATCCACAAGTTACATAAACAGTACTTACTATGTTTACCAGATTTGTAATAACCACCTTTCTACACTTATCAATAAGTCTGCAATACATTTCGTCAGGTGCAACCATTCAGTGAATCGTTGGAGCGTGGAAAGCCCCGTTAGTTCCATACTTGTCCGCGTAGTGGCCGGGTGGCGCTGGTAGTGCACGCACGTGATGTATGAGCGAGCGCAGATACTCAGACGCGCCGGTGCCGCGCGACAGCCTCCCGCGCACAACTTATCACGCGAGTGACATAAAAAGTGACTTTTTATAATATTTGTTTCTGTGTGAAACTGTGCCTTATCAGTGGGATTTATAACATGTTTTTAAAGGTAATGTCTAATTAAGTTGTGCTTAAGTTAGCCTTGACTTTGAAAGGTTAGATTGTGTTTAGTTTAATATTAGTAAACATTGTTCACGTAACAATTAGTTGTAATTAACTGTTCACATGCCTAACGATGCTTATTGTTTTCTCTGCGTATTGTCAATTTAATAACATAATAGTTTTAATAGAATGCTGGGAATTTTAGCTGAATTCGTCGTGTGACAATCACATAGAAATAATCTTTTTACAATTGTTTACATACGTGCATGATGTTTGACCTCAATGACATAGGAAGCTTAATAACGTAAAAAAAGGGTAAGTTAATACATACATAAAACTCACGCATTTTTCCCACAGGGCGAGGCAGAAACTAAAGGTACATTAATGATTATTCGTATTTAATAAAAGCAAAAACACAATGACATTTTATGGCTTACTTCGCGTTAAAATAAACAAATCGTAACCTTTATCTTCACCGGGTAATAATAACATCAAGGAACTTAGAACATCTGACCCAAGAATTCCGCTCAGATAATTTTCCTCCAATTTTCCGGATCAAAAGAGGTTTGATAATAGAATGTTCGTGAAATGGCAACAATAGTAAACGAACCTTTGTTTTAGAAGCTTTGTTCCTACATTGGATACACTACGAGGAAGAAAATATCTCGAATCATCTATAGAGAAACACCGCAATGTGTTCATACCATTCTTCAGCTACAATTTTAACTAAATCAACACGTAAAGACTCCGGCATCGTCTTACATGACAAATACGCTTCCAATTCCAGCAAATATAATTCCGTTGAACACGAATTGAGCAAGGGAATTCTTATAACTTCAAATTACAGAATATTTGCTATCGACAAACAGACAATTCCTTCCCGTATCCATTCTCAGATACGAAGATAGATAAAACTGATAAAAGATTCGATATCATTCACTCCTCTGCAAGATTAGTTAGCTATGTAAGAGTCTGCTGAGAATGACCTCCTGGGTTCGATTCCAAAGTCGGGGAAGTTGTTAATGGGTTTTTGCCTCAGTAATTCCTCAGTAGCAGCCGCAGTCCGGATCTATGCCCGGTTGAAAGCAATAGACTTGCCCCCTATTCCATGGGACTTAAATATAACTGGCGAAATGTGGGTGCATTATTAGATGCACCTCTGCCTAATCCTTTGGGGATTACAGACGTTCTGTATGTAAATTTTAATTTTTCCGTGGTCGCCTTAATAGAAAACTTCTTGCTCACTGGATATAACTTGATTAACAAGAGGTATTCGGACAAGACCTAATGAGGCCTCAAGATCGTAATAATAAAATTCTCGTTCGATTTTTTTTTACAAAGTGCTTAGAACATTTTTCGCGCAATTTCGCTCAAATTATGAAAGCAAAATAAAGTTTCGAAATTTATCGAACAGTACCTACTGCTAATGTGCTTTCGAGATCGGTACGAGCTCCCGTGAACTACAAAGATTGATGAAGTGATGTTGACGAAGTTGAATCGATATAAACCCGTGAGATAGATAGTCCTTTGCCGTGTAGGAAAATTTCACGGCAATTTATCTATCAGAAGCAGACCCATCTTCCAGCCAATTGCCTCGTCCGTTTCGATTACTGTTCGGGGTTCATTCTGTCTTTGATTTTGTTTTCGGTTCGTAGAATTGATCCACTCGTTTTGTTTGACCAAAATTCGTAGTTTGTTTTACATACTTCCTTCTGATTTATGTCTTGTATACTAAAAACCGTTTAAAGTAAATCCGCTAGCGTTGGTTAAAAACAAAAGTGTTTAAATTCGTGACCAAAATCTATTAAACAACCGAATCCAACATTTACATATCGAAAATAAATCAATGCACCAGGATTTACGTAACGATGTAAATCAAATGCTCGATCTTAAATGTTTATAATAGATATTACATGATAATGACATCATCTTTAGAACCTTATCACCAAAAAGTTCTACGAAGACCTTCAAAATATCATATAGTACTCACGTATATTCAGGTCTTGATAATTATTTAAGAAAATTATCACAGCCGCGCGAACACGGTCACAGAGATTCAAATTCCACGCGTGACGTAGCTAACTTATCTCCCGGAGAAACTGTATCAAGGTCAAAGGAGGATTTAACTTGGTAAATCTACTTTCTCTGTCACTTTAGTGGCCTCTTTTTAACATAATACTTACGTGCATGTTTTGATAATTTGTGTATCGGGAGTGATGCGCTTTCCGTGTCACGCATAAAGTCTGTCTGCACGCATTGCCCTTTTTTCTAATGTTGCCAACTTGCGTAATTTCATGTGGAATGGATACTGATGACCCAGTCACTTTATGTAGATTCTCTAGGTATGCTTGCTTAATTAGTTCCTTATTACTCATTATACTTAATTTAAACTATATGTTTCCCGGAGAAAGCGATTTGGTTAGTTTACACTACGGGGTTACCAAGTTTATATTAATGAGTTAAACAGTACGTTTAAATAAGGTAATTTTGTCGTTCTGTGCACTATTTCGAACTTTATTATTATAGGTGTTTGCGGCTTCTATTGTTTGTGGATCGTAGCTCATAGCTATGTTCATATAATTTGTTGTAATTTTATATGATTGTGTGCTGTAAAATGCAGATTGGTTGGAATATAACAGGAGTTTAATGGCAGCATTGTCAGCAAGACTTATTTTATTTTAAAACTGCTGTTTAGCAAAATATGAATCGTGGCAAACACCCAATTTATCTCGGTGCTGTTTATTTGAGATATGACTAGAGAGGAGGTGACTGTTGCGATGACGAGTAATAGATATGGGTAGAAGAAGAAGACATGCTGCGCCGACCACAAATAATTTTGAATAAGGACAGGAGAATGATGACTACGCTATTCTATTAAAATTTCAATGCTAGGTACATCTCATGGTAAATAAACAAAATGATAATCCCGTTTTTTATCTTTGGTTAGTTACATATTGTGTTATCCCAATATATGATTTATTATCATAGCCCGGGGCGTGGTTGTGTAAACACGAAATAAATGTTACTCAAAACATTAGTCGTAATTAACCCGTGTCCTGTAATTAGGTAAACGTGTTTTGTCACAGACCAAGTAAGAGTGAAGGTGATATTAGGCAACATATAATTTGTGCAAAGCAACTATTACATTATTTGAACGTGATTATCACGTATGACTCGAGTTGACCTGTCACCTGTTATACTTGTGTTTATATTAAAACCTTGTTGGGCAATTGAGTTGCCATATTAAAACAGTATCTTGACCCAGTTAAAGTTTCATAAGGAAATAAACTTGCAGAACAGGCAATTTTGTGTGTCTTCGCGACCGGTTTTTTACAATCAAAAGGTTATGGCTTCATACGACAGTACATTTACAACTTTCCTTATGGTCTTCAATAAATAAACGTTTATTTTGTATCTGGATATTGGACAATAATGAAATGCCAGGTTTTATTTCCCAATAACCTTTTAACACCCTTTCATAATAGTGTAAAATCGAATTTACCCGCGGTAAAATGTCAGATAGATACTGCAAGAACTTTAGAAACAAACAAACGGTCGCGTTCAGAATTTGTAAGCGGATTAGACGCTGAAACAACAAGCAAAACAATATTGTTACCAGTACAAATAAAATTCTGCGGAAATTAAATCCGTTTAGTGGTTTTAGAGCGAACATTGCGCTGAGTAAAAGCTTATTCCATGAAGAGTTTCAGTAACTAATCGTTGGCTGTTAATTATTGTTATATTATTACGTTTTTGAACTTATTATTAATATGGTAGTTATATTTGTCATTTGCTGTCATAGGGGAATTTAAATTGGCACTTTAAGAAAAAGGCGTTGACATTGACCAAAATTTAAAACAAAATATACAATCTGCTTGATAAAATTCATTTTATAATTATTATTATTACGTAGAATTTAAAAAAAAGTGTCACTGACCCTCGATTCAAAAGTGCATTATTAATAAATTTAATTTAATCACCATATGAAAAACCTCCAAAAACGTGAATGATGTATGCCATCAACACTATTATCACGTTACACGATCAAACTCGCGTATTTGTGAAGAGACAATGCGGCAGGAACTATGCTCGGCAGGGTAGGAACGATCACCTTTATCCGAATTCATCCTTATATAACAGACAGTAAGGTTTACATTTAACAACACGTAATTTGTTTAGTTTTTAACTAATTTGCGGCGAGGAAACTCCCACACGCGGTTATTCTAATTTCAGTGACGTCACCGTTTGTTAATTCGTCAAAACGGGGTCGTGGTACAGTGCGCTAAGTCTGAGCGGCCATTTTTGTGTTTTGAAAAAAGAAAACCGTTTTTTTTTTGCTTTCAGATAAGGAGTTACTAGCTCCGAAAATTGTGATAGTTGTCTATTAATTTTCATTAGGTACTGAAGTCAAACTGATTATTGTCATATATATTTTTTTGAAACTTGAAGTAATGAACGCTGTTTTTTAATGAACGATGTATTTACTTCAAGTATCAACTTTCTTGAGACTAGACTAGAAAATCAGTTTGCATATCTCGTCCTGTATTTAATTAGGAATGATACAACTTACGATTAGGAGCAGTTGGTCAGGTAGGGGCTATTACATGTGAAAGTGATGCTCTACTTTTAGAGGGCTGGCTCTAATGTTTATTTTCGTAATAAATTGACTTGGTAACTCCCCTTCATTAGCTAAATTGGCAGGATTTACTTTTGCGTCTATAATTTTTTTACGACTTAGGCTAGCCTACGCCACGATTTTTCTTGTCTGTTTCATTTGCCCCTAGACTATTTCAATCAAACGTAGTGATGGGTGATGAATTAGTACCTAGATAGATTTAATTAGTAAAGATAGATAGAATTAGTTAATGAGAGAACATAAAAAAGGTCGCTACTCGCTACAATATAACTATGAGCGTTACTCATCATGTCAACTAAGTAGGTAACTAAAGTTGAACAGCAGGTAGAGATGTACGGGGTGGAAAGGACACCGACTCAAAAACGGAAAGTACATCATTCCGAACCCCCATAGAATTTTTCCTTCCTTCCACTTGACACCACCAAAACGACACCACCGGTGGTGTCGTATGGAATCTCTAGTCCATATGACACCACCCTAGTGATGTCCAGAAACTCGTGTTTTTTACAAACAGCTCCCAAATCATAATTTTAAGTTATCTATAGTTAAACGATAATGAATGAAACAGAGTTTATAAAATATTATTTTTTTATTTAAGTGAAGTAAGTAGTTATGTAGGTATTAAAGAACGGACCGGAAAACTAGTCTTCCAGCATGTCAACAATTGTTGTTACGTGCTTGTAATAGGCCTTAATGAACTTTACTTTTAGTGTTTCTTTTCCGGGAAAAAAACTTTCAGCCAACAATTTTGCTGTATTTAATACAATCTGAGCATCACTCAAATGGTCCGTTTGGGTACAAGTATCCTTCATATTTTGTTCCGTTTGCGTTTTCACGGACATATAAATGTCTGGTGTGGCGTCGTCATGTCTACACTCTACGAAATACTCTTGAGTATCCTGCATTTCAAACACATCATCGGGCGAGAGTTGGTATTTAGGTTGTGAACTCAAAATTGATTGACTCTCCATACTTTCTAAATTATGTTTTTAAGTATTTATATATTTCTAAATACGATGACAGTGAACAAAACAGAAAACAAGTGAATTCAGAAACGCCACAGTGACATACTTATATTCTTTAATATCATGTCACATGTGCTAGCATTGTGGAAACATTAAAAAAGTTTCTACTCCGATTTACCCGATGATGTGATACTCTGTTTAAAAAAACCTCTATCTGAGTTCATCTAAAGCCTTGGCCACAGTAATATCACCATTGATTAATTGCATTTGAACATCAAGTATAAAGTCATCATCCACAATGTATTTACTCTTCCTTTTTTCTTCTAAAGCTTCCATACCTAAGTATTTATTCATTTTATTCATGGTTCTGAACAAAGTAACTGTTGTCTTGTTAATTCCCTTTATTAGTTTCGAATGAAAACCTTCGGACACATTATCGGTACGATGTCTTTCACCATATACGCTAAAAACATCTGGGGAGTGAATTTTCAACCAATAATTTTCGATGTAATGTATAAATCTGGTCATGTTTATATTATTAATTCTATAAATTTGGGTTTTGATATACTCCCATCCTTTTAAAGTACATCGTGGTGGCAAGAGCGGTAAAGCCGCTGTTAGAGCGACAATTCTTTTTTCCGGTTTGGTTTGATTATTTTTAAACTTTCTGGCATTTTTCCAAATATTTTTGCACCAGTGATAATAGCAGCCTTTTATTATTACATTTGGATTTTCTTCTTTTATAGCGTTAATTGCCGCGGACTCATAGTCACAATGTACTTTATAAGGTTTAAATTCTGGCAATTGTGATTGAATCATGTGGAATAATAACTCATAGCTTTTCTGTGTTCGATTAGTCATAAATGCACTGATAAGTGGTATCACTTTTGTTTCTTCAAAAGTGCTGCCTATGTCACCAAGAATATTGTAGATTTGTTGGAAGGGAGTCGGGCAGACTGCAAAAGTTCCATCAACGAAATACTCAGTGATATTACAAATCATTTCACGACAACGTATGGGACAAAAAATCAATGTGCGAGTACCATCATAATAGTAATCCGCTAATATAGACTCGCGAAATGTTACCGGTATAGTGACCTCATTGATAGATTTAAAAATTGTAGCGGGAACTCCAAGTTCTTTATTTCTTGCATTATAAAGCGACTGTTTAATATTTTTAAACTTTGGAATTGCATTCAGTAAATCATGACCTTTTTGTTTCAATGTAAACACATTATCTTCATATAAGGTTGGTATTGGTTGGTCAGATGTAATTACCTTATTTCGTAATGCGTTAGTTACCAGCAAACGGTCATTTGCAAAGGCGTCTCTTCCGCAAGTGTGATCTTTGGTCTGAGTAATTACGTCATTCTAAAAAGTAATATTAAAATTTATTCTAGTAAAATAAGTAAAGGCTATGGAATACTCGAAAAAATGTCAAATGAAAAGGATGCTTACCATTAAAGTTATAGTACCTGGACACTTTGTCCTTTTGCAGCTAGTGCATCTCCATAACACTGAGCCGTTTTTATATCCCTTGTGACGGTGAAATTTATACGTTTGCCAGAGCAAAGCTGTTCCGCCATGAGTTTTTATGTATTTTATGTCTTCAGTATTAGTATCCATGTCCATTTTGAAAAATTAAAAGATTAGGACGGAACGACAATAATATGCAAATTGCAATGAACAATGTCAAGATGACCATTTGAGTGACAGATAAATATAAACTTTGTCAAATGACGTACCTCATTAATGAAACTGCTTGAACTTAATTGGAGTTTTCATATCAACAACTTTGTATGTAACCTCACTAATAGTCGGTGGTGTCATATGGACTAGAGATTCCATACGACACCACCGGTGGTGTCGTTTTGGTGGTGTCAAGTGGAAGGAAGGGAATTTTTTTGTCGGTTATTAAAAAAAATCCGCTGTCTCCTACAAAAGTGCAATACCTACACGGTCAAAATGTATGTAATGAGTATGTGGTTACCTTTTTCGCGTCGGTGTCCCTTCCACCCCGTATAGTAGCATATATGTACATATAGACTAACATATACGATTATTGTGCAAATATAACAATATTACATAGCAATCGAATTGATAGCCTGCTTTGAAGTCGGTAAAAAAAAATCCTAAGCAAAAACTTACCTACAAAAATCAACCTACTTTTATAGATAAGTAAGCTCTTTCTTACTCCTCACTGCAATCCTGAAAACGGACTGGTTTAACCAACAATGCCACTGATCACAAAATATTACGCCAAGATCTAAATTAACTGAATTCCTAAAAAACCCAACTTTATTACAGCTGAAAACAAGCCCATAAATCCATCCACCAATTACAAAGATAATTTCCTAATCATCACATCACTCCTTACTAAAGCCCCGAATAAGAACTTATTTTTACTACCAAAACCACTGAACATAGAATAACAACTCAAGTCTTAACTTAGCCGAATTCCTATTACCCCGTAATTTATTACAGCTCTTACCTAGTATTAGTTGACAACCCTAACTCAGACTTAGGTACAACTTTAAGTGACACCTAATAACTATGGGAGATAATAGTGGATAAGAGTTAAAAGTAGGTACAAGACTAGTGTAATTGCATGTACACACGAAGTAAATAGGTAGTGCTTATGGCAGTCCACAGATAACCTCCTATCTGTGTGGCAGTCTGACTTAAACATGTGAGTGTAACTATTTGGTACAACCCTGCCTAATTTTTCGGAGATTGGAAACCGACGTGAGGTTGTGTTACGATAAATACTAAGCAAACACACCATTTAACATTTTATGATATAGTAGGTTTACAGAAAATTTAAAATTGCTTTTTACCGCATAAGTATTAAATTTTCTTTAGATATTAAAAGCCAGGAAAGCGTTTATGCTATTCAGGTGTGAATCTCTCTAAAGATGTTAGTTAGAATCTTAGATGATGAAATTACCTACATAAGTTTTACGTTATTAAATTGCTTACGCCAGCAATCAAAACGGCCCTTCACTAAAGTTGTTTGCTCCTTCAATGTTGTTATCAAAAATAATAATATCATTTTCCGTCGCCCTATCTAATCAATAAAGCTATCGACGAAGTATTCTCAAACTTATCTTCGCCTCGTGTATCCTGCAGCGAGATTGTTGGTTCTCATAATAATATCAGCTTTCGAATGAACCTAAGGCTACATTCTTAATAAAAAAAATCGTTTCGTTTAAATTTTAGATTGGCCCACTCAACCTCCGTAAAAATTACATTACAAAGATGAAATCATTTTGAGCATAAATCTTGTATAAGCTGATGAATTTTCGGTGTCATAATCTTGAGACGCGCAGTATAACGTCGGGACCAACGAAAACTAAACATTATCCACAACACTCAGTACCTACTTCTCAAATTCTACTCACAACCAAAATATTTCAATAAATTCCCAAAATAGGGAGAGCAAAAAATGTGATCCCTTTTTATATTTTAGTCCCAGAAAAAGCCGGTTGAGCCGTCACGTCACGTTTTTGCAGATAATGTCACTACTTGCTAGGTCATCCTGGAACGTGAAAGGTTCATAGACGTCTAGAACAAAATAAGATCAGTGTACGTGACGACATGACCTTGCGTGACTATCACAAAAGATAAAGCAGATTTATCGAGGATAAGATCCTAAGAAACTTGCTTCTATTGAAAATTTTACAATGAATATAGTTTGTACCTTCTTATTAATAAAATTAAAATTGGTTCATAACCATCCAGCCATTACTTTTATACAGACCCGTATTCGCCAGACAGGACCCTTCTCTTCTCCAACGAGCACGATTGGTTCAATCATTTCCACACCATAATTACAATTTATTACTTGATTCATGGAACATTCCCAGCATCCGATGTAACAGTGAACGGTTAAATAGATCAACTGTTGTTTCATCGTTCAACAGATTATGCACGCATCATTAGGTGCGTAGTACTGTACCATATGTTCCATACGCGTGATAGATTAGAATTACAAAATATTTATCGAGAAGCCGAAGAATGTGTTAGTTTTTGTCAGCTTGGCCATTCGCGAAGACCAAAGAAACAGTGGTTGGACGGGATGAAAAGTGACATAGGTAGAACTAATGAGATAATGGATAATAGAGGAGTTTGGAAGAAGACATGCTGATTCTACCCCAAACAAATGAAGATAAGGGTAGGTGAAAGATGATATTGATGATAATGTCGTATATGCAATTGTTGGAGCAAGGGATCTTAAGAAGCTAAAATATGAGAGCAAATGAAAATCATGCTATGTATATTTTTTTGTCTCATACCTGTGTAATTTAAGATTAAAATCTAGAATATGTAAAAGTAAAATTACACGTGAAAGATTTGAATCTGTTACATATTTTCACGCGAGCTACTTTTTCTTTTCAATTATCAAAACAATTTTGTCGGTTAGAACAGCATCTTCTATGGGCTTCTTACAACTTTCTGCCATCAGCAATGCATTTTAAGGTGTGGTATTAAAGCAATGGACGTCATGAAAATTAAGTATCGACTACACTTCGAAATTGTGTACTTAGGTGTCAATTTTTGCCGCCATCTTTTCCGTTCTCACCAGTTAAACTAATACCTTTGCCTCTAAGCCCCATGTTTACCAGCGGACGTAAACAGACTGATTTTATGATTAACAAAACCGCTATAAAATTGTACTTGCAGAGACAAAACGGGACAGACGAGCTTTCACTGTCACCTGTCCCAGATATCCAGGCAAAAGCAAAAGTCCACACTTTTGCTTAAGGGGCTCACGCCTCTTATCAGAAAATGAGATCACTTTTGACGTCTTAAATTGTCTTGAACTTGGGTAGGCTGTTGCTGGAAGAGCTATGAGAGTTTTAGGGTTCGGAGTAAATCAGTCAAATCAAATAAGCATGCAAAGTTTTACTTCGGACGGATGTGGGCAGTACCATATCTTTAGGCAGTAACCGCATTGAGAAGAGAGTCAAAGCATTGTATTGGTAGATTTTTTTTCGGGTGTCCTATGTCATTGTCCACCACGGACATAAAATTATTCGAGGTATTTTCAAACTATCGCTATGTATAAGCTCTTTTTGGGGACAACCAGCATATAATGGGCTCCAGACATTAATAGTCTAACAACAAAGCTGTAATGAAATAAAAGGGAAAGGACGATATCCTCTCCCCGTCTCTTTCTCGCTTGCATAGGTAGTTTTGGCATGAAATTCCACATTGTCGCAACGTTGTTTTACATACAGATTGCGCTGAACAAGAATATTTGCCAACACACCTGTGAGGAAGGAAAGTGTGGAAGGAAAATTGTGCATTTATTAGCAGTATGAAGATCTTGTTCACCTCCCATAATGGCATGAAGTTCTATTCCACCTGCAAGCATCAAATCATGCTATTTCCCTATAAGTTTCCTTAGTCAATTGGCTTGAGTAACTTATTTACAATGGCTGTTATAAAAAATGGAAATCACGCACGAAACACAAATAAAATCTATATGGTAAAGAAAAAATGTATGTTTGTTCAAACAAAATCGCATAGTCTACGCCCTTTACCTATTTGAGATAAACTTTACATACGCGCTCCGAATGAAAATGAGAACTAGCTAAAACAAAAGTACCTTTCCAAAAGTACCTCTAGATACGTCGATAAATGCTTTATAGTTGTCATAACTGAATAATTTGAATTTAAGAGCGACCTTGAAATAACAAAATTGAAACGTAGGGAGGTAATTGTAATTCTAAAAGCAATTACAGCGAAGGGCCATTTTAATTTGGCGCGAAATTGAATCTTCCCTGTACCTACTTCATCGTCTTAAAGCACTTCAATATTAGCCATTCGATAATGAGCAGAGACCAGAACCATAAAATATTTTTTGGAGCAATGTCTCTTTTATCTTTACGTGCAATAATAAAATTCAAGAAGATATTGCATTGCCATTTTTGGAATCAATTTAATATTGAGTTTTCATTTGTTTTGAGCGTCTGTTTCTCATGCAAACAATAGAATTAATAAGTATGTATCTGAATTCAATTGCAGAGCGCTTTTCAAAGTTGCTACCTACCCTTTATATTGCAGAAAATTGAATGTTGTTCAGTGCTAGAAGGATTTTTTGGCGCAAGGTAACCGGGGGGCACTCTTGGTAAACATTTCAATTTTTTTTTGTGCAATGTATTAAAAAAACAAGATGGCGACTTCTGTTCCGATTTGGTTACCCGCCAAAATATCCTCATGCAGATAAGTAGTTTAGTAGTAGTAGTAGTTTTAATCGTATAATTAAAAGACACGTATAACCTTAACGAGTCTTCTAATGAAAGACGTTGAAATAATTAATTTGCGTGATAATAACGTGTCTTGATTGAGTAATTATTCCGCATGTCTTATGATTAGATTCAACTAACTGTTACTAATTTCGTGTGAATATGTTAATGTAACACTCTGTATCGAATTACGGAACATTCAAGTGCCATAATTTCATATTGTGAAGTGATAATGATGTCACGGATGAATCGCTGAATTTAGTCGAGTAATTCCAGTAAGCAGCGACTAATTATAGAATTATAAACTGAATTTAGTTGAAACGAAAAAAATAAGTGGCTTCCCATTTGATTGGATTTTCCCATAATCCTATGATAAAGAACTTACATACTGCAATTCAGAAAAATTTAAATAAAATCCTCCAAAAGACGTTTAACTATGCCCATTATGGCCAGCATCAGCCACTGTGTACTAGCGTTAACACGATTCAGAGCCATTAGTTGGCAGATTTCGATGCGACGATAACATCGGTGCAATGCCGATGTCACTACGCGATAAGACACGTTATTCTTAAAACGTTCTATTAACATGCTCGTCTTCTGGGATTCAAGCTAGCTTGTGTAGCTGAATGCCAAGATTTACATGGAACTGACTTCAATTCAAAACCTGCAATCCCATGACTTGGTGAACACGTCAGATCTCTGTGGCCTTTTCCCAAACATGTTAGCGTCGGACTCCAGTCTAACCGTTGGGTTTTATTTGGAGTGACTATCTATCTGATTTCCACAACCCAGCTACTGAGCATCACGAAACCCCTTGGTAAGGCTGGTTGTCTGACTACCATTGAAGATTCACCGGTACGGCTGATATTGCAAGCCTATTTCGTATAAAATAAATACGTGTCTTTTTTTTTTTGATGGTACGGTCCCGAAAGTATTACGAAGATGGATCGATCTTGCTTTTAAGCCACGAGTACCTCTTATATGATCTTCAGTTTACATTACCGATTAACAAGACCTTTCGTAAAGTTTTTATTTAATTTTATGGGCCTCCAGATTGTTCTAATTTAACTTGGGAAAAGTCCGAACTTGGCCCGTCAAAGTTAAGGGTAGTTATTCCTGGATGGGTCTTACTCGAGCGCACTGCGTTGTACTTTGTACTCTATTTTTGGAAAATGGAAGTTAATGTTTCATCTTATTATATCTTGTTCATCACATTTAGGTACAATATTTTCTACAATGAACACTAGCAAGCATTGCTACTAAAAGTAGGCAGATTTTAAAAAACTTCAGCCGTTTTGTCTCACACAGTTTCCTTTTTTGCCCCTTGATTTCCTACCTAGACCAAGTTTTACTAGGTAAAGTTTAAAGTCAAACCAATATGATATTCGTTAAATATTTAACTTTCCCCGACTGCCCGTTTTTCTCAGCCGCAGTAGACTCCTTGATTTCTTAACGAGTCAAGAGTTTTGCAAGACTTCAAAGTCAGACCACAGCCGGTTGCTACTTCAAAATAGGAACACGTACATCTTTTGGCATCGATGCAATTCTACAATACCGATTAAATTTTACGGATATATTTCTGCCTGCTCAGTAAACCGGTATTTCGATTCATATTCCATCGAATATTGTCATAAACGGGCTTTTGACCCGTTTCCTATCGGAAAATTCAATTCCTGGTTGCGCGACCTTTCCATAACTCGTGTTCAAATGTGCCCTGGATTCTTCTGAATATGAGTGCCGGACCTCGATTCAGAGGGTCATTTCAACTACATAAAAAATTGCTTTAATCCTGACTCGAGGGGTTTTGATGTAAATGAAGGTACGATATTCAAAATTGATTGTATTTGGAAACGAGATACGTTCTGAAGATCAATTATCCCGAAATAATAAAGCCCTTTGTTAGCACACACGCTTTGATCGACCACAAAACAGATCGTGCTATTAAGGTACTGCTTAATTTTATTATTCCGATAGAGATTTCGATCCTCAAACAAGTAAACTTACTCCGTGAAAAACAAATCAGACAACTCCAAATAGAATACAAACAAACTCATGACACGTGCAAAACACAAACATCTAAAGATCAATCCACAAATTGCAAGCACGTTCACAGAACTGTTTAACCACAGAGCACACTAGCTCACAAAACAACTCCTGTCACGAGTGAAAAAGGAGTCGATAATTTCCTTGCAGCGCAACACAATCGCATCTCTGCATCTAGAGGCTTGATGGATGCCGTGTCGGTGCTGTGGGCACAGAGCTTTAGAACTGTTCCCACCAATAGAAAGAGGACTGCATTTATCAACGTCTCTCTTTCAGTTTAAGAACCGTTGAAATTATATCATTTAGCGTCTGAAGAATTCCCTTTGGAACGAACAATTCCCCAGGTGAAATTCGCGATTAAGAGAACATATTATACTCCTACGCAATCTAGACTCGTCTGAAATACGACTTCCAAAGCTAGTACTTTCAGTAACGAATTTTCAGCCACCTGTATGTACTGCGCTCATATTTCAAAAGCGACAGTTTCCCAGTTTGTTGATCTTCTAGACTTCAACGAGTAATGAGGAATGAGTTGACGGTACAAAGTTGGGAGCTTCTGCATAGTCGATATATTATGCAGTTTCGAAATGTGCAATGTGTTTCATAATAGAATTCGAAGTTTGAGGAAACTGTTGGAAAAGTTATCGATTAAATATTTAGTGATTTAGTGCAGCGTTATTATTGCAATAACAATCAGAACTTGATCATAATAAAAGAACAAGTACGTGTGAAATCAGTCCTTATTTCAACATATAAAATTCACGAAATTTTGCAATTCAGTATCGAATCGAATTTAATAACAGCTTTGTTAAAACGTTCTTATAAGGTATGTATTATTTGTCGAAACGCGATGTGTAATAATGAAGATACAATAAGAAATCTAAATAATTAGAAGCTAATTAGATTGCTATAGAATTTGGAGAATCGATACAAAACATTATAATTATATTATGTATAATATGTTCCAGTAATGGAATTATACAAAGGAATGATGACACAAAAGCTGTTATTACTTTAATACATAAAGATGTACTCAATTATTTCATCGCAACTTCTCAACACATAGAAGAAAAACATCGTATGGAATATGAAAGAGCAGAGAAAAAGCATGTTCTACGTATAGAACCGAAAAATATGCAGACATGAGCCACCCACCAACCCGCACTATGCCCGCGTGGAAAAATACGGCCAACTCCCTGCCTAAGAGGCGGTCTGTGTTCCAACACTGGTACATTGTAAGCTGATCTTATTCTCAATTCAACCGATCGCGACGTTCCAAAAGCTTCATAACTTGATGAATCAGCTGATCCTTAACTAATTTAGACAACGACAGAAGTGACTCCAAAGTAAACAGAAATAAGTGTTCAATGAAGAGACAATGCCACAAAATCGGAACAAATTATTTTACTTAATTTTAAAGACCAAACTCAGTTGAGTAGCTGAAAGTCGGTAAACATTGACGAATAACTTTGTCGATCACTTAACTTTCAGTGATGGGATAGGTCCCCTTCGAGTATTAAACGTTTCAGTGAATAAATGGAAGTGACAATTTCAGTGGAATCTAGAAACTATTTAGTCCCAGCTCTTTGTCAAAATGTCAACTGAGCTAAGAGTTATTTGTGACAAGTCTGTTTGCCTCATTTGTTTTCGAATTAGTGTAAATGTTAGGGATATTTGTAGACCCGTGTAGGTACTTATGTCATACCTGTATTCATAATTGTGTGCAGCGACAATTTATTTATGGCATATTATGTTTCAAAGATTCTGTTTAGTCAATTTGGCTAGCAATATTTCTAACCGATACGAAGGTCACTGGACGATACGCTCCAGAAGTACATATACCTACAATTTATTACGAGAATCAAATTCGCTGATAACGATCCGTAAAATAAAGGAACTGAGTAGATAAATAAACTTAGTAGGGAAACTGTCATTAGTTTCATCATTCTCGTGCTTTCAATCCAATTGATTTGCAGTCGGCGCATCATGTTTTCTTCTTTCATACTTCTCTATCTTAGTGTGTCGATGACAATTTAAATTGAGTCAGCCCAAAATATGCCGATGAGTTTGGCACCCTCAGTAGCGTCCATAAGCTCCTGTGACGTGCAAACAACAGGACAGGCTGTAAACGATATCAAGCGTGCCATCGTATGTGGGAACTGGGACCACACCACATTTCATACTTCTCTATCAGTCTTTATCGCATGAGACACCCGCCTTAAGAAACTATCAATCAATGTAAATATTAAAACGACCGTTCATCACACAGTAGACGATTGCTGAACAAATACAGATTTCGGAAACTTAATCTATTTCTAGACTATTGATTTGTTAAGCTAAATTCACAGCAGTCAGGCAATCTCCTCAGACGATTACGTATACCAGCGAAGCAAAATTTTGCAGTCTGGTCTTGAATAAATTATTATCTTCTAAAGGAAAATAAATTTTGTAAGCTACACGTAAATTAATTTCGCCAAATCGCTGTATTAGATACGGTGTTTTTTTTACTTAAGAACAATAGTCAAAGATATTATTTCTAGAATCTATTGTAAGTATCTTTGTTTGTGTTCAAAACATGGCAAGTTGTAACGGTTATAATTGGTATCAAATTAATGAAGCCTTAAAAATACTTTTCCTGGTGTCTTTAAGTCATGAGACGAGTCCTTCTGCATATTTTTGAATCTGTTAGTCTCCTAGTGCAAAAAGTTTATATTATATCAGATTGATTGTATCTGACATAATGTTTTCACATACTTATTCTGATTAGATCCTCTTCAGCTAAATTTATTTCCTTTTTCTTTATCATTGTCCATTTTCTTTATTTTAGTAAACGTTAGCTCTTTGAATTGTTTATACTTCATTATTTAAAAACAGAAGTCAAGACATTTCTTTTGGGCCAAAAACTTTTATATTTTTTTCCTTTGATATTTAAATTAGTACCTTTCCGGTATTTTTTTGCTGTGGCAATATTACCCAAGACGTCAAACGAGGCAAAGGCGTGACTTTTGATTTGTTAACAGCCTTCTACAAAACACGCTTTCGCTAAATGATATGCAAATCTACACATGTCCAATTCAAACGCTATTTTCTGTGAATAGGGTAAGGATAAATGAATGCAATACATGACGACGGTAGTTAGCAAACATCAAGACCGGTCAAGCGATATTGGACTCTATTTGGAAAGCAATTATGACCGTTACAATTTAATATTAGATACACACATCAAAAGTGTCTAGGGATCAAGCATTTTTATGCGGATTTCTTGAGATTGAGATGTGGCTTTGTAATAAATTTATGATTTTATAAATTTATATGGATCCTTTTTGGTGCATTTCATAATTTGAATCAGGAACTCTCAATCAAATTCGAGTAAAAGATGAAAATAAGCTGTCAATATTTTCCCTATAAAAACATACAACGCATTGAAGACATTATTAGTGCTACTGTTTCCCTACTACTGATTAAAACCAAACGTTATTATGGAGCGGCGACGTCATTTAAGCAGGGAAGAAATGCTCAGAGCCGTGGGAATGATAGAAGCTGGTTCCCGGCAACGTACTGTGGCTTTAGCTCTGAATACAAGTCAGAGTGTTATCAGTCGACTTTGGACACGTTACCGAAGCACTGGTACCGTGGCTGAGCGCCATGGAGGACGGTATCGCTGCACCACACGGAGACAAGACCGATACATTCAAATCTTAACTCGAAGAGCTCCAACAATAACCGCCATGATGTTAGCCGTGAGGCTTCATCACTCTTCAGGGAACTTAATTAGCGACCAAACAGTCAGAAACCGCTTGCATGAAGTGAACCTTCATTCCCGAAGACCGCTACGGGTACCACCTATAGCAATGCACAATCGTAGGATTCGATATCAATGGGCTCTTGAACACAGAAATTGGGCAGAAGAACAATGGCGTTTCGTGTGCTTTTCTGATGAGTCTCGTTTTGGTATGAGACCGGATACAAGACGTATACGACACTGGAGAACCCCTGGACGCCAACAGCGATTAAAATCCTGCCAGGAAGTCCATCCTTATAGTGGTGGAACCATCATGGTATGGGCGGGTATTTGGATCGGCGGAAGAACTGAGTTGATTTGGATCAGAGGCAACCTCAACGCTCAAATTTATGCTGAGACGATTGTATCAGACGTCATCGTTCCTCTACAAGTGCAAATCGGTCCCTTATTTCAGTTAATGCATGATAATGCACGACCGCACACCGCAAGAGTTGTAAGACAGACTCTCGCCGCAGCTAACATCAATGTCCTGCCCTGGCCTGCTCAGTCGCCAGACTTGAACCCGATTGAGCATGCATGGGATATGCTACAGAGAAGAGCTCTGCCGAATATGGAGGGTATCCAGTCGCAAGAAGACCTTTTTTTGTTGTTGCAACGAACATGGGCGGCCATTCCACAGCGTGATTTGGATGAACTCATTTTGAGTATGCCAAACCGATGTTCTTGTGTTGTTAGTGTTCGCGGTAGAAACACGGATTATTAATTGTTTAAGTTACCCAATAAAATTTTAAAGAAAACTGTTATTTCAGTCTTTTTTTCGAACTTTAATGTTAGTGGTTGAAATGTCAAAAATCCCTTTATTAGGAAAATGGCAAATTTCTTTATTAATGCAAAGGTGACTTGGTTTATCGTTACTGTGACAAACGAAAACACTTTATTTGATGAATCCTTAAAGAAAATTTTAATTAATATCAATCAGGAGAAAAGTTATTGCAAAAATATATGTCGATCCCTAGATACTTTTGATGTGTGTAGATACGATGATCTAATACATCGTGCTCTAACGTTTATGTAAGGACTTAAAGGATTTGTAGAACCTTGGCATTGTGTGTAAGGTTTAACGTAGAGTAGGTCATACAAAACATGTTGTTCCACATACATTAACCTGGCATTAATACCTGTTTCGAACTTGAACTGCAAATATTAAAGATACGAATTTCCCTGATCCAAAATAACATAATGATGCAACATAAACGAGGAAACTAGAAAAAGAAATAGACGGGAATGCTAAATAAGTAACTTCGCGGAAAACCATATTTTTCCTTTTTCCTTAAACATCAAAGGTGATCAAAGATTAAATTTATATCGCAGTTATAAATCTGTTTTATTTTCTACAATCCGTATGATGAGATTGGCGATTGTTAGAATACCAATGAGATTTTTTAAATGACAAACCTGCATCCCCTGACCCTTTTGTGAGACGAATTTAAAAAAATCGTTCCTAAGAGCTTGCTTTCGTTAATCAACACCACAGCAGTGCATTGTCAGTGAATTTAGATTTTACTCATAAAGACTGGATACATCATTGACACAGAAAGTGCGGCTATTGACAGAAACTTACGTCAAAATAGACTATATTTTTTAATGATGGCAACAATTATCTGATTAAAAAAAAAACGAAATAAATAAACAAACCTTCGCGATCTGTTTGGGTGCCCTTGACACAATTGTGAACTTAGCGACAATGACATGACATAAACCACTGATGCGGGCATTTAATTGAATACTGGCGATATTTTATTATTTCGCTTTAGCCTTCTAATCGATTCATGATCGAGTCGCATCATCGATTCGTGAGTAATTTGGGTTTGGAGTTTGAATATTTAATTGAAGAGACAGCTTTGTAAAACTCATATCACACGGTATGTAATAAAGTGTATATGACAAGAAAACATGAATGAATAATCATCTAATTGAGTATGAATTTAGATGGCTGTAAGAGTAGAAAAAGACCGAAGAAACGATGGATAGACTGTGTGATGGATTGGAAAGGAGGTGACTGCTGAGATGACAAATAACAGAGAAGTATGTAACAAGGAGAAAAGTGTTAAGTATGAAAGTGATGATGATGATGATGATGAAGTGATGGATAATAAAATAGATAGAAGTAGAGAGAGAGAGAGAGAGAATAAAGAAAAACTGGACAGATTGCGAGAAAGATAAAAAACTATGGGATAGCTTAAAGAAATGTAGATATGGAAGAAAGAGACTTGTGTGCTACACAAATAAATTGTAACGGTAGGAAGATGATACTGATGATTTAATATTCCCTACAAAGATAATTTTGTGCTTGAAAAAAAACTGTACCTATTAATAAACTATATTACTACGGTAAAAGCACTTGATAATATAGATAGCATTAATGAAACAGATAATGCATTATGTCATAATAATATTTACTGACAAGATAATTACTATCGACATGTTTTGATACGATAGCACTAATCGATAGTTTCACGAATAAACTCTACATAAAAAAAAATCTAAACGTATCAATGAAATAATCGATTTCACTTGAACATTGAATGGAATACACATTCATAATATTGTCTATTAAAAGTAGGTCAGTGTAATACAATGTAGACCTTATTTCATTGGGACGAAGATCAAAAATTGTACGGTACTATTGCAATTTATGAAAATCTCGGTCGCTCTAATGAAATGATTCAGCGTTTTACATTCGAGTCTTATTCAATTACAATTTATTAAGTTCGAATCAACATGAAATGACAATTTCATTTTTTTTTCTATTTTCTTGCGTCCATCTTGGTGTGATATTGCAGTTAATCATCTAAGTATGTAATCTCTATATTTAGTTTTCTACTTCTTGATTAGGTCTCTTTGAAATTGGAATTTAGGTTACACGCAACCTCCGTGAGGGCAAATGTCAAAGACCTCGAAATGAACAGTAAACCATATTATTACACAATCAGTTAAGTATATTTTTTTTGTGAATTTTACGGTCACCGATTACTTTATTGGGTAGTAGATGCGATTTGACACTAGAGTAGAGTTACAAATTAAATAATAGCCGCAATGCATTATTAATTTGGTTCGAAAAGAACTTTTTTTTTTCAGTTCATTGATTGTGGTCTTCAAGTATGTCTGCAGCCATGAAACGACACAGTTGAATAATAAACTTGTGTTCATAAGCTTCGCAAGGCTCTATTCTGAAATTCAAACTTACTTTATACAATGAGAACTTAAAACAAAAGCGGTATCTTCCACAATCTACATCTGATGCACTAGTGCAGTATATTTGCTTTGGCAGACCTCGGTACGTGTCCTGCCGTGCACACAAGGAATTAAAAGCTAAGCTCGACTTCAGACTAAACTCAGCTCTTCGAACAAATAATCCACTAACCCAAGGCTACCTCAACACAAATAGCAGACAAGTTCGCAATAAAATAGCAACAATAGCGAATGATATCGGAAAAAGTGGAAAATAGGAATATTTTTTGTGTCTCGAAGGTGTAGTAAAAATAAAAGTCACAAATTCAACGCCAGATCAATTTTATAGACGTACAGACAAGAGCACCAATATGTTTACACGAAGCAACTTTTATAAGTGATTTTCTTTTTCTCCTAATGTTTTGATTGCAATTTCAGGTTCGTTGTTACGGACATAGTAATTTAGAACCCATATTATTATTATGAATTAATTGTTATGCCAAAGTTACAATCGTTATTACACGAGAAAACCGCTTCTGGATTAAGGTAATTGTATACATATTGCTGCTCTTGACTGTACCTGTACCCATCCGTGAGAAAAATAGGGGGGGGTAAGAACACATCACTTTTAACAACGCACTGGTTCATAGCAATGTCAGTACGAGAAGGTCAATGCTATGTCGTGAACTCATAATAGTCGACTCGACATTGGGGATAAAATTATGTCGATACCCACCTCGTGGGAAAAGACATATGTTTTCTCATGACGCAACACCGGGGAACTAAAATAACTCTTGCTTTCTCACAGTTACTATGTTCTACTTAGTTTCAATTTTAATCATGAAAACTTATAGCTCGGTTGTTTTCCCTGAAGGGGTAGGTAGAAGTATAGTACGCACACTCACATTTCGCCAGTTTATGTTTAAGCCCCATGTAATAAGGGGCAAGCCTATGCCATCAATGGGGCACTAACCCAGACTGTAGGATCCTGATGGAAAAACAGCTGCAGTAGTAGAATTTTAGAAGTATTTTATTTAAAACTTACAGTTAGTACTGGTAGAGCTGCAATACTAAACTATGTAATTCACGTACTTTCGAACTTTTTTTTAATAGCTCAATTATAATAGCTCTCTATGTTGATTTAAAATAGTCTGTAAAACAGTTTTACCTATAAATTATCTACATTTTAATGTTCAAATTAACATATTTTGCTAACATTTTATTAACTCCCTAGGCACGAAGAAGTCCCTATCCAATGATAAACATCAAACTTATGCCACATTGTTAAAGTCCGAAATAAGGAAGAGTCCTTACATAATATTTAACAATAATAAAAATGTGGTTACATATAGTACTTAGTTAGATTAAGGGATTAAATGGTTGTCCTGACAAGGAAAACGGAATCAAAGGCCACGTCAAATATTTAATCAAATAAACATGTTAGCCATCTTTAGTCACAGTAAGTCACTTAGCATAAATAGGGCAGCAAATATAGAGCATGCATAAGAAGATCAGATTTTAGAACATTTGGGTCGAGTAGGTATTGAATTTTTTTACAGCTGACCAGCTTTTTCGTGGTTACGATGTTAGTCCCATAGAAAAAGCTGTAAATATAAACACACTCTCCTGATACATGCTGTATACATCTTTGTCACTTTAAGATCGATCAGAGAACAGCATCATTGTGTATACGAGTTTAGGATGCAAACCACTTGAATGGAATTATTAAATAGGGACGATCGCTACACAGGTATAATTTATCTTGTTAACTCTGCCAATCTCACTCAACGGAATCTCGTTTATATCATCCTATATACTTGTGAAGGTATGTACTGTTAATACATTTCCCCGAGCGAAATCATCGTCGAAATTCGTAGAAAATCAAAACTACATTTTCGACAAACGAATATTCGATTAATTTCCACTTTCCAGCCACAATTGGATCCTAGTTATTTTGTGCTTCCGTTCATAAGCTTCATTTAGCTAACTATTATCTACTAATATATTTTAGATAAAGTGTGTATAAATAAATTATCGAACAATTTGACTCAATAAATTTGCCTGTTGTTTAATAGACCATAGGCTTGACTTATTTTTCTTTTATTCTTTGTACTTTTTGGGCCAGTGGCCACGGCGTCAGAACTCAGAAGCATTGCTCAGATCGTCAAGGGTGCAAGTAGAAAAAATCCAGCCGGGACATACGTAGTCATGAATTATTTACATGTAATAACTCGACAAATGAACTCGAAAGCCTTTAAATCACAACCACGTAGATTATAATCTCAATGCAAAGAAAGCCGCCACATACATTGGGCAACATTTTAACAAGATTAAGAACGCCGCACCGATTTGTGGTATACCTTGGTCTTTATTTTATTGTCGGTCAATGAGAAAACTTAATTAGTTGGCAAACAAACCTGTATGGATTACAGCGATTGTGAATGGCTGCAATTCTATGATTTGCTCATAATTTATGTTGTAATTTAATTAGGCGTTTGGCGCTTGATCAAAACAGATTTCCAGCAATGAAAGGTATCAGGTGATTGGTAGGTTACACTAACTTAAGTAACTTGCTCACATAACTTAAGACTATGGATTATTACGTTAGTAGGTACCTACACCTGTTGACTTAATGTTTAGACATAATAAGAAACAGTAGATCCATTCATTCATAAATCATAACAAATGAGACACCAGGACCACAGAACATCTTAGAATATGGCCCAGTTCTGTAATAACAGAACTGCTATTAGCTGTAAGAAAAATATTTCATACAGCTAATCTTAAAATTATAAAGACAAATGACTGCTCAACCGCATACATAAAGACCTCTTACTTATTTCAAAACTCTAACGACAACGCATTATTACAAAAATCCCGATTTACGTAGATAGGCATGACACAAGCCCATAATTGCGTCTTGTTCGCGTTATATGCAATGAATATGATACAGATAACAAATTCAGCCGCCAGATGACTAGATTAAGAGCCGCTTTGCCGCAGATGCTTATTAAGGTGAAATTGCTTGTAGTTAGTGTTGGCACACATCGGTTATTTACAAAGATATTACTAAAGCCGTCTCGTTAGGAGTGGTGTGGTGCTGTGTTGTGTTAATTTGGCATCCACTCTTAAAAAGTCGAAGTAAAATTAGCTCAAGAACGCCTTTCCACAGTAGACATGTCAAACTACTGAAATTCAGTCAATTTAAAATAAATTTAACCATTTTGTGTACCTAGTGATAGAAACACAAAGTATGATAAGTATTAGAAATAGACGGTGCGAGAACTAATCTCAACGGAAACTAAACATATGACATTGAAGTCGTTCCTCAGATAGAATACTAAACTTACTGTTTCTTGAATACGGTACAAGAAAGTTTTCGTTTTAATCTCGAGATAGGAATCGAATGTCTGAAACTTTGACACGGTATCATACTGAAGACTCAACATAGATTTAGATGTATGTGCTAGCAAACTTAAATACTCTTTCGGTACTGGCAAGTCTGAATGGATTCCGATCCAAACTGCAAATAGTCTCATGCGTGGTTGTGACAGATTTTTCAGAGGAACATTCTTAGGCCATTTTAACGGAGCTCGGCTCTTTCCGACCACCTGGTCCAATTCACCTGTAAACATCGTTTCACACTCGGCTAGCAATACATTCGATGGTGGGATTCACATTATACATTGGCCAAATGTACCTACTCCAGAGAATTTCGACCCGAAATTAAAAATCAGCGAACGGTAACTTATACGATTATTTAATCAGCCAAGTGGATATTATAAAAGCGGTTTAATATGTGGAACTGATATGAAATAACAATAAGCGTATTCTTGGAATATCTGTAAACAGATTCAATGTTAAAGTTTTATAATTATTATAGAAAATATTTGAATGAAAATTCGAAGTTGGTTTTTCCGAGATTTTCTTTATTTCGTTAATTTTTTGGTTGGTTTGAATATTTGGTTCCCAAAATCAATCAACTGCTATCGTTGACAGTTACAGACGACACTATTAAAAGTTAGAACGTTGTCCTTTTTTTGTGCAACACAATAACTAGGGTTGTCACACGGTACGGTACAGTTGCACGTAGCGTTATAGGATCGGTTAGCAAGAAATCATAACTTTTTTCACTTTTATTCCCGCACACAAATAGATTTCAACGGTATCACTATAATACATTACTATCACTCGACGTTGCGTACTACCGTAACTAACGGACCATATTATAGCAACAGAAATACAGAATAAATCAATTCGTTACTTCTGCCTCCAATACGCTTTTCAAAAAGTACAAATAATTAATCATTCCGTCATCGCAGGTGGTCTGGGAATGACGTTAGTTTATTTCGGACCTGTCGTTCGCGGCAAGCGACAGCTAAAACAATTATTCACTTAAAAACTATGATTTATGTCCGCATTTTTGTGCATTCCAAACGTGTAAATAGAAATTACAGTGAACAAAAACATTGCTGTCAACTTGCTTTTAAGTTCTTGCGAATATTTCTACATTTTTTCCCAGGCATCGTACATTTTACGCGTTATGAACATTTGAATTGATTGTCAACTGCCAATTCCAAGCGCTGGGCACCTTTTGTTCGAGACGCGTTAAAGTGAAATGTCATTTAGAATTTTCTTGGTCTTACGACCTGGGAATAAAACTGCCTCCTTGTTTATACTAACCCAGCAAAGGCAAAGGTCAACGACTTACAAGTCTATTCATTTTCTTTTGGTCAACGGAATGTTTATTTCGCTTCAAGGCAATAACAATTTTCTCATTTTCTTGGCTTTTTTGTGAGAACCTAGGTAATATATTATTGTAATGGCCGGAATTACTCTGCATTACTAAAACAACAACGGCAGATAAGATCAAAAGATTGATTACAGCAGATTGAGGCCCGGAAAATCTTTCGGATAAACCCAATAGTTGATTCAGTATCTCGCTTCGGATGCTGCAGATGAATTAAAGTAAGTTAAACTGGAGTCTGTATCTTGATGAATCCAACGCTTCTCGTTTCATGATTTCCTCGTTTAACTTCTGCAAACTAATCCGCACAGAAGTTTGTTTAATGACAACCGGCTGATAGCTCCAACAGTGGGCTTCACAACTATTGATCTAAATTCTAAAAGCATACCAAAGCAAACAGATTTTGACGTTTGTCACTATTTTAAGAGAAATAAGAGAAACAGTGTTAATGGGATTCTGTCATAACATTATTTACCTGTTTAGAAATGAGAAAAGTTTTGTTCCCATTTGACATTGTTTATTCATAAATCTGGAATTTTAATCATAATTGGGCTTGTACATACTCATTTAAACCGGGAAAAAGCGAATGGCTTGCTAAGAATGTGTTGAGGGTTTAGTAGAATAGTGAAACATTTGTGTTGTTAGGCAATATTGATCGTACTCAGTTGTTTTACACACAACACAAAATTACAGTATCAACAACAAACAAGTCCATATCAATTAAACCGATACCCTATATTTACAGTAAGTTAATTGAATAATTACATATGTGCCGGGCACAGATCGCAACTGGGGTGTCACGGCCGGAAGAAAGCGGACACGACGGATGTGGGTAAAAAGTTATTGCATTATGGCCGACAATGTTCCCAGATAGGGTTGCCATGCCATCTTTATTTTATGCGGCAATAAATAAAGGCGGTAAATTCTGGGGTTTGGCATGGATGATCATGTTTTTCGTGTAGAGAAATGTATGTTTTTACTCCGAGTGTCCTTATAATACATTTATAGCTAGAATAAAAAATAAAAAAAGTCGTCGTTTATCTTTCATAATCGAGTCCAACGACATGCAGTTGGTAAGCATAATGTTGAATAATTATTCATGCATAGCAACCCTAATTGCGATAAACAGATGGAAAACACGCGTGACTGACAGGTAAGCATGACAGCGTTTTACATATGAATTAGGTTAATTAATACGTTAACTCAATAAGTGACAACGGATAAGCGTGCACTGGGCACACCATTTTCAATAGGTAAGTACTAATAATAAATTAAACGTGCACTTTCGAATGATAATAAAACTTTCATGGCAATTCAAGATAACTTTCATAAAACTAACACTTTTTCACTCGTTTAAATTACTTTTATTAATTAAGTAATTCCTACAAACTCAGTCCCGTTTTTAAAACATTTGGTGTGGTAGGTACTAGAAGAGAATTAGTATAAATACGTAGTGACTGTTGGGACATTGGGATTCAAGCCAAACATTATTATTTAAAAGAAAAAAGAAACAATATTTACTTGCTATGTGCCATGACTTCCCTTTCAAAAATAGATACGTGAAAAACTGAAACGTCTAAAAAAAAATTTAATCTACGAAACACGTCCGTTTGTAAAACTTCTTTAATTTTATTTCGTTTACTTAGAGAAGTCATTATTAATACGTATTCAAATTGAAGCACAATGTAATGAAACGGACTTTGAATAAAGTTCTAAAAAAGCTGGTACCATTTTATGACTTAGACCGAAGAAATGAGGATAGGACCTATCTGCTTTATAAAAAGTATAAATGCTTAAGTTAATGTTTAAGTTTATTTGATATCTTGTGCCGTTAAATTTTTGAATGTATGATTGATAGTTTCTGTTTAATTTTAAGTATGACTGCTTTTAATATATTTTTTATGTAATTTTAATGTATTTAATTTTTATAATTTTAATGAATGTGTGAAACACTATTATGGATCTTTTAGATACCTGAAATAAATGTTTTTTTTTTAAGTAGGTTTTTTGTGTAATAGATAGACACACTTCGCCAAGTACCTACCTATATCTATGAAATGTACCCAATCCACCTAACTTTATCAATTGAGATAGCAATCTAAAAAGTACTTCAATATTGGAATTATTTCTTCCTTTACAAGCTCTCAATATCAATGATTAATTAACTACTTGACCAATACCAATATCGCAGTAAAAACTGGTTAAAACTTCTTCAAATATTATTAGAGCCTAATGAACTATTCGTTATTTAGACGTGTGGTTATTTATTCAAATCTTTAATTACAGTAGATACCTAATATTAATATCGAATCAATTGATTATGGACCATCAATTTTATAAAGGCTTAGCTTACAAACTATACGCACCGTGATATGATAACTCTCCACTCTGTTTACTGTAGTCTTTATCTGTTTAGTTTCTTAAAATAATCTCTGACATTGAATCACGAATCTTTCTATCTGTTTTTTAAATATAAGATTGGCGGCACCGCGACGCTTACGCCGAGAAAAATGTATTTTCTCTGCCCTAAGTACTTACGTCATAATGTCTCTTCAGACGGAAAGGTAGGACGGGAATGTCGATGACGTCTGGATAGACTGAAATAATAACAAATTAGGTGGCTATTTAGGACGGGAGATACGAATGTTTTAAGTTTTGGCGCCTCCGCAAAATAATTTGAATTCTCTTGATATTTAACTCAATTATTTAAAAATTTGGGACTTCATAATTATTAAGAAAAATACATAAGTAGATGTTTAGCATAATATCTTTTAATTACTAAGTTCTGAGTGTGAAGAGATTAATCGTGTCTTAATTTTAAATAACAGACAAACCAATTATGAACAGTTAACTCTGACATCATAATACCTACATCATAATATCCTTGAAAGCTTTTTTGCTGGGTCGCTAAACTTGCATAAATTCGCCGCTGAATAATTACCATGTCCAAATTCTCGGTCATACAAACATACAAGTACACACACAGTTATTTGGTTATTATTTGCCAATTGATTTTGTCTGTCATCATTTCATCAATATGGCCTCTATACAAAAAATTGCTATACGAAATGATATATGTATTACCAACTCATAAAATATTAATTTTTGGGAGTGTTTACTTCAGGCATCTGTTACAATCATGCCAAAATGAATTGCCAAAACTCTAATATAACATAATGTTCACCGGTAGACAAGACTGCAGTCATAATAAAAGAAAATTATGGTAGAGTCAACGATGTACAAAATAGCTCCATTAACTACTCTGAAAGTAGCATAAAATGTAGATATATGAGTGCGATAACATAGAATAAGTGACGTAACACCCTATTACATGATCACACGGGCTTTCTTAGGCAAAGTACTAGCATCTAGTAAGGGAACCTAATCTTAGGTACCTACTACCGACTAATTATTACTTGAGGTCGTTTTGAATTAAGTTAAGACGCCTACAGCGTAGGTGCAAGCAATATGTTACGGTACGTGAACATTTGTACTTGTGTGATTGGAATATAAATCAGAAAACCAACGTCTTCTAGTACCAATTTACATCACGAAAGCTGTAGACAAACAGTCTAGAGTGCTCCGGAAGAGACTAAATCCTCGTCAGCTTTTTAATAGGTACCGAAAAGGTCTAAACTGCAGCCTTCTTTAAGGTCAGGTCACGTTCACCTTTCAAGCTCACACTTTAAGAAACGGGAAAGTAATTTGAAAACCCTTGAAAGACTCTTTTCGGAAATTGAGGATCCATTAGGGAGTACCTTCTAATTTTCTCCATTTCTTTAGATTTATCTTTATCACACTTTCTGTAGAGATTCCCATAAGGGTTTGTACGTAGGAATATGTGGTGCTTTTCCTTACGAAAGTAGCTATAGTAAAGCTTAGATAAAAGCCATCAAGTCAATCCCTTCTTCAGTCAATAACGCCTATATTTTCTCGATAATCGGCTACATTAACCACAAAGACCGACTAATCTTTCTTTGATCAGATTAATCTCAAGAGATTGCCCTGTACACACGTAGTTAACATGTGATTTAATCTTCGTCAAAGGGAAAATCTTTTAAGCATCCTAGTGATTGATAGAGACAAGAGATTTACTTGCTTCGAGTAGTAGGTAATCTCTATTGATCTTTGAATGGAACATAGAAGTTTTTTAGATGATCTTAATCAAAATTATCTACTAGGTCTGGCAGGGCAAATTAAAATGAAGGGGAGGAACCTTACCTTAAAATTGTTTACGGTAGTCATGCATATTTGAGTTTATATTTAGTTTCATAGGACCAGCAACCGCCAATATCTGAAGTGTCAACGGTTACATATTTGATCATAGGGTTATACAAAGTAAACATAACTATCTGCTCTTACCACCAATGTGTGTTCAACAATTTGCCGATTAAACAAAACTGTGTAATAGGGTAGTTTGAAGATGATTTCCGTATACCCATCCTTTCTAAAGCGTAGTACATTTTATTAAAAATAATAAAGCACAGGTTCGTTTAGCAAACAATATTTGACTGAAAAAGAAAAACGATTTGAGGCGTTGTTGTTCTGAATATTTCAGCGAGTGCATTAGAACGAGTCTGCGGTACGTGACGGGAATAAATATAGAGATTATTACAAGCTCATAAAATGAGAGGGAAAAAAGTGAGTGTTCGTCTAATACACATCGGTAAAAGAAAAAAGTAAAACAAACATTGAGACGTAACACTTTATTTTAAGATCCAGAATTCAACACGCTCATTATCATATCTATCAATAGAAATAAACAAACAAAAATTATACACGCGTTTCGTGACTACCTTAGCTTCCTGTCCGTACTCCGAATTGAAAAAAACTAGCGTACAGATGCATTATAAATTTACATTTCCTCTACTTAATAGACTATTGTTCTTCTTTACGTGAAACACTCTGTAAAATTGAGGTCGTCCTGTATGCAGCGGCCGAAAGCGTCATTTACATCCTAACTACGATCACTGTCCGTAAAATTATCAGTATTCAACCTCTGGAGCGCTAGAATGCCTATTATGGTTGGTAGATATCAAATCAAATACTCAGTTGGTTTAACGCAATCTGACGATTCTCACAGGCTTATAGAGCTCACTTTAGCGTAAACTTTAATATTATCCTAGATATCTCGGTATTGTCTCTTTATTTTATTTTGATTGTCTCTTTATATTTGAAAATACGTAACAAAAGTAGAGTAGCGTTATATTTCTAGGTAATCTGAAATGAATGCAGAAATAAAATATCTAAATCTTAAAAGCTATCTCTACTCGAAGATATTATTTGGTGATAAGGACTCCCCAAGTCAAGTCGAACCAATGCATTCTGCAATTGACGTAACTACCCACAGTCAGCCTAGACATGATCAGAAAAAAAATAACTTTTGCTCGTCACGAAGAAGCACCTGACCCAAACAACCTATCTATAAAATATTATAAAGCTAAAGAGTTTGTTTGGTTGAACGCGCTAATCTCAGAAACTAGTGGTTCGAATTGAAAAAATATTTTAGTGTTGGATAGCCCATTTATCGAAGAAGGCTATAGGCTATAAAACATCACGCTGCGACCAATAGGAGCGGAGCATTAATCAAAAATGTTACGCAGACGAAGTTGCGCCGGCCAGCTAGTGTTAAAATAAATTAAGATTCGATGCAAGAAATCATATCACTCTCATTAATAATTACTGACACTCGTCACGCTTATCATAGAAAAGATCCAGTGTAATCAACAGAATTTAATCCAGAATACGAATACCAACATTATCTCATGTTGTACGACGCCAACGTGAGCCGCAGACGTAATGGCCGACCATGCATGAATAAAAATAAAAGAGGAAGCTATGGCCACAGAGCCCTACTACTTCTGTTTATTCCGTAAGGAATAACAGCATAAAAAGAATAAAAATGAATGGATGTCTCTGTCTGGGACCGAATTTATACGGAAACATAGAGAATGATTGTAAAAAAAAATACTTTGTTTTGTAATAGTTATCAATGTTAGGAATAGTGCCCTTTCTTGCTATAACCACAATTTGAGAATAATAAGGTATGTGGTAGATAACGAATGATAAGATAAAGTGGATTTTTACTTGTGATAATAATATTTACTGGCAACATATGAGATGCCAAACATTCGATGCGATGCAAAATTAAATTAGTGGATGTTATTTGGATACAGAAAATAGATGCATTTCTCCGATACGAAAATAGCAACGCCCAATAAAAACTTATAGAAACAACAGCTGTCTAGTAATACTTCGTATCTGCAGATGATTTCATGTTAGTGGAAAAGCTGTGTTTATACAAATAATATTGTTTTCAACCACCACACAATGTTATCTAAAAAAGTTTATATATATCGGCTTACTTATCTAAACCATTCGCAACAGTTGCAAAACAACGTTTTTCAAAGCGTTACGGAAGCTTCAGTGGCTCTGAAAGTCTCGAGTGACCTGTCAAAAGATAGCAGGCTCCCGAGTGTCGAGACTATGAATATTTATAGACATTCAGCGGTGGAAATATAGACATTTCACAGTGCAAAGTCACTGCTGGCAGTTTTGCGGGAGACTCTTTCATTAAAATTGTTCTTAATGTTTTAAGATAGGTTTTTATATAAAATTGTAACAATTTCATTTTACTTAGCTGATTTTCGAGCAACCATTAATATTTTATCCAAAGTATAATTTCTCATTCGTGAAATCATTTATCTTCAAATATTCTACCATTTGAACGTAGTCCTCCCAAAATGTATCTACCAACCCACACCAAAATTTTTCGTAGTTATTGTAATGTTTACGTTTTGGATGTATAAAATATACCTACTGATTTTACTGAATAGTAATTAATATACCACATTAATATACCACCTCCATTAGAATGCTGGATTAGTTTGACATATTTAACTCAGGGAATAATAAATTTGCTCCTGGCAAAACTTCGTCCCATTATACACAAGATATTCTAAAGATTTTGGACACCAATTTGCTTCTGTTTGACGGATAGAGGATTTACACGTTGTTTATGATATTTCAGAGCATAACATACACGCACAGTACTCTTTTATGAACAGCAGAATAACCACTTATCTTGTTTCCGATGTTACGTGCGAATTCCGGTGATCCTACATCGGGTACATGTATGAAAGGCATTAGGCAGTCATCACACGAGTCTATGCGCCAATTACGACCGGCTCGATGCCGTCCGGAACTCGGCTAATCTGATCGGGATATGTCCATGCGTTTCCCACGTATACCGCATAAACACATTTTAACACAAATATTTCGTAAGCCTGTAGGCTTATAACACAATTTATAGGTTCAATTACGAGTCTATGTAGTTAAGGTAAACCCACGACTAGCACGAGCATTACGATTTGATTTACTCTTGAATTATAATGGTCATAAATGGTAAGTACATTAAACTTTGTCGAGTTAATGTGAACTATAAAAATAATATTTTTCCGTTTTACAAAGAAGCTGATTGTTTCCATCGATCTTTACAGCGTACTTCAACCCTGAAATATGGTACGAATAAAATATCCCCATCACAAGAGGTAGGCACCTGAAGTTGTAAACCAGCTCATTGCTTTTACATGATTGCCGTACTTTACGATCTTCCCTCGAACGCAGAATATATGGGGCATGGGGGTAACATGGCAGGCATATACGTCTGAAGGTCCTAAAATTTTAAAATCCTTAAACGTACGTACACAAAGCACCAGCTCTTTATTACCGAAAGGCCGGTTCTGGCATGGTTTCAAATGTTCACTGCAGATGTCATGTGCTTTAAGTATCGTTAAAATATTGTCTTAGAATTTTGCGGCACAAAGCTCGTTTGTTAAAGAGGAGAAAATAGGTTAATATGATATATTTAATTTTGGAGAGCGAACTTTGCACACTTTTACTTGTAGGTAGAAATTCTTAGGGCATTTTGAGTAGAGGCACAGCGTACCTACTTATATTCTGAGTTTGTTCAAAATTAAACCTTACTTTTCCGTTCTAAATAAATCCTACCTCGTTGTTTCCAATATTTCTCTAAAGATATCCACTATCCAGGTTAACTTGGATGAATAATTTCGAGTAGTTTTTATCATAACAATGAGACACTCCATTTATGCAATTTGATGATAAAATGTCGCTGACCAATGAAGAATCAGTCTGCCGGCGATAACTTTTTATTGTTTGACCCCGACGTCATTTATTCCAACTCAGTTTTAATGAAAACCTTAAGTTTATGGCGATAATTTGAGAGAACCCAGCTTTATGAAAGTTATTTACTTCTGCAAATACCTGTAAGAGTAATTTCGTATTTTAATTTCTTCAACGAATCAATCATGAAAATTACTTCTGAAGTTAAATGAGTACCAATCGTTGTTACTACTCAAATTCAAACATTCACAAACAACATATTAAAAATTGTTCGCTATGATAATTAAAGAGAAGCACTTCACACAGACATATACATATATCTGTTGTCAACGAAATAGCTCTTGTCGTTGGCAGCGCGCCAGAATCGTACACACCAAATATCGTCTAGTTCACAGAGATCCCATATCATACCGGGATATCCACAATCTACGCTCTAGGATTTAACCCAACACCTATTGTGTACGATGTCACCCTATATCAATGTTTGACCTAGTTGACGTCATAAAAAAAAACTATGACTCAACGCAGCCACACCGAAAGATACATATCTTATGCAAACAATATTATCAAGCTCGTAGGAAATACATCTTAATCTAATCTATGATGTTTTGTGTTTCAGACACTCGGTGGACTCGGTCGCGTCGTATTCTAGCCAGAATCACGTTGACCGTATAAGAGCACAGAATTTCTCAGCGGCTTCTTGTCAAGACGAAGGCGACTTCGGATCGATCAAGACAAGCCTCTTCAGACGCTCGTCATCATCTAACTTAGAATATCCTAACAAACGACCGGAGAGCGTCACGTCCAACACCAGCTCAACAAGAAGCCGTCTTCGAGAACTTGTCGAAAGGAAATCGAGTCAGGACGAGCACAAGTCCGCGGCAGACACCGTTGGTGATATACAGTATTTTGAAAACCCTACAGAAACATTAGAGTTTGACAAACCGCGGAATTCGCTTGAATCTAAGAAAAGTCAAGAAGAACGTCCCAAAAAGAGGAAACTATCAAAGGGCAAAGAAAAGGATAAAGACAAGGATAAAGATCTTTGTGATAATAAGAACAAAAAACACGAGAAGTACCAGAGTAAGTTAGCAGAATACTACAAATTACCTGTACAACTGCCTCAGGACGAATTTTACCAACATTTGACAAGGTCTAAAGCGGCAGAGGAACTCATACAAAAACGTTTCTCTAATTCCGATACTGAGTTCAGCGGTAGCTACGGAAGATTGTGCAAACACAAAGAGCCTGAAGGTGCTAATTTACGACGCAGTCGAAGCTTGGCAGTGATAAGAGAGGAAACCTTCACTGATCTTCAGATACAAAATCACGCTAAAAGCAAGAGATCCCAGTTGATACCCCGCGCCCGCTTGTTCGACAAGCCTTGCTTCAAAGACAGGTAATTTATTCTATATTCTATGCCTTTTTTGTGGGTTTAATTCTAAATTATATCAAGTTCAGAATTAATTCGATAGATTTTAACGACTGCGTCTGTCAAGCATGTTTTTCATTTTTCAAGTTTAACTAAGTTCAATTACGCTAAACTTAATATTACTCTTACAACTATTGTTTGATTTTGAGATGTTTCGGAGTATTAAATGTTGCCTTTTTTAATTCCCAACTCTGGCTACTATATTGTCCTTGGCCCAGATGGCCCCTTGGGGCTTACTATTGGGCCAAATATTGACAATGGTAAACGCATATGCCGAAAATGTTTGAAAATGAAATTATTATCTCAGATATTTTAATATTGATTGATAAAATAAGCATAGCTTGGTAAAACAGTATTCTGCACTTCTGATAATAAGTGCCCGATAATAATAATCAGCTGCTTGCTTTGACAGAAATAACTTAGAGTGAATTTTAAAATAATAAAAAAAACCCTGATGTTGGTCGCACAAGCTGTTATAGTAAATTTTAGTAACACAAGTTTGTATGTCATTCCAGGTTGCCAGGACGTGCCAAATACCAAACGAAAGAGGAAGTTCTGGAAAGCATTTACATTGATAGCACCGCTTCTTGTTTTGGGGATATAAACGCGCAGAAAGAAAACGAAAAACCAGATAACACTGAGAATAGATCAGAAAAAGAAGAAGTTGTATCGCGAAACGAGAGCCATCATTCGAGGTCAGTAAGTGGAAGTTGGCCGAACTTGAATGAAGAAATAAAACAGACAAACCTTTCCGAAGACAGCATCGGACATTCTCGTAACCCGAGTGAAACTGATAGTTTAGATTCTAATTACGTAAGAAAACATTATAATTTTGAAGCTCATAGAAAAAATTATAAAGACAGTTCACCTGAATCAGACCGATCTATTGCTTCGCCTAATCCCAGCAAAGAACTTTATGTAACAACTGACGAACACGGGACTGATAACGAAGATAAAGAAAGATCTAAAAACAATACACCAAAATCGTTTACAAACGACAGTCTTTCGCGTAGTGACAAGGACAAGCCCGTTGAACCTGAACCAATAAGTTACATAGAAACCTATGACAAAATTTCTGTAAAAAGTAAAAAAAGTGAAGAACATACAAGTCCAACACCAGCAGAAATCGTACAAATAGATGAATCGAAAAACGATAATGATATACAATCTATAGCCTCTGAAAACGACGAAATAGTGTCGAGCCCCCCTGATAGCATAACTTCCTATATTTCAATTTCAATCGCTTCTTCGGACAAGTCGCATAAATTGGAATACTTGGCTAATTCTCTTGCAGAAAAAATTGACGAATACTGCGACTCTCAGTTTAAAGAAAACACTTCCATCGCATCGCACACCTTAAATTCTGAAAATAACAATCAAGAGACAGATCCAATCTACACTCAAGTCAACAAGAAAAAGACCTTCGCTGACATTCGTAGAGATTCTTTTTTAAAGAAGAACGGCAACCTATTCAACGAAATATTGAAAAAACAGAACAACGAAGTGTATGTCAGTAACACATACATTGAAAGTGATACGTATTCTACAAAGAGTCAGTGCACTTCTAAAAACATCACAACTGAACCTTTTGTTACCACCCTTATAGAAAATCAGTACTATTCGCTTCCTGATATTAATATCAGCAAGTGTTTAAGAAAATCAGAACGTATTGATGCTCAATTAAGAGAGGAGGATCCAGAGGACATACCTTGTGAAAACACATATGAAATAGCACAAACACATTTTAGGGAGATATTATCTTCAAAAGGCACTGAAAACTACGGTCAATTAAACAAAACTTTTACAAACCCAACTAATATTAAAATTCAAACAAACAATTGCATTTACCTTCCAGAATATACAGAGCCACAATTAATACAAAACTTTAACAAGCTTGACGACGACTTAAAATCTATTATAACTATCGATAGTTCTAACGCTGACGATAAAGAAACAAACTATTTTCGTTCAGACAACCATCAAAACGAAAGAGAGATAAATGAAATAGAAGGAACAATCAGAAACAATAAAATCATCACAAAATCAGAAAGTCTGAAAATATCAAATTCAGATTATAGACCGGAAATAAATATAACAAAATCTTTATCTAATGATAATATTAAAACATCATTGCAAGACAAGAAGCCACGATTGGGAACAATTAAAAAACATTATTCTCTTCGGCAAAGAGATCCAACAGAAGAAGACGAAATTATTCGTGTACCCAGCCCAGACACAGTAGAAAAAAGTATTGTGAAAACTAGTGATTCCACTATAGTAAAATCCCCTACTATTGAAGAATCAAAAAACCATTCACTTTTATCAAGAGTTCAATCATTCAAAACATCAGCAGAATCTAATATTGCAATAGTCCCTCTAAGCGGTCACCAAACAATTGTTATAGATCCACCGCTAACACAAACACCTACCGAAAATAATAACCGAATAGAATTGAATCTTCAACGAGACCCGGAAACGAAGACAGCTCTACCCGAATTAACAAATTTGACAGAAAGACAACCAATATCCGAAATTAAAACCGTTCCGGCGCCCGTTCCTGAAACTATTAAAGAAGTAAGAAAAGTAACAGCAGATAATTGTATTGATACATCGAGTTACTATACACCTAAAGACCCTTTTATAACGATTAAATTAAATAGAGTAGTTAAAACTACAATACCAAAAATCAGAAAAGAAACAACTGAAAAAATTGCATTTGTGCAACAAAAGTTTGACAAACCACCTCCTAAGTTGTTAATCAAGGAGAACAAAAATTGCCAAGAGCAATCATTATATACATTCAAAAAAATAAACACCACCATGACTAGGCCTCAAGTGTTACAGGTGATTGATTCCAAAAGTAAAAAGCAAAACATTACAGCAAAAATGGAAAACAGCATTGAAACCATTGCCGCAGTAAGTAAGAAAGCAGATATCCCAGTCGAAGTTAAAGAGGAGTTTAAAACTCCTAAAACTGAAAGCAGTGTAAAAGAAAAACTAAACAACGCAATAAAAACCGATATCGAATATCAGGAAAAAATAAATTCAGTTAAAAACTATTGGTCAAAGCTGGTAGACAAAACTCCAGATGGCAATGAGAATATTAATAAACAAGAAATAAAAGTTCATCAAGAAGATTTTAACAATAATAATGACAGTGATTTTGTAGATGTAAAAGAAGAAAAGATTCAACAGAAGAACGATGACAGCAAATGTTTATCAGAAATATCAGTGGGAAACATTATCAAGTCTTTGGAAAGCGTTAAAATTGTAGACAGTATACGCAAAATCAGTCAGGCGAAAATACAACTATGGAAAGACGAAACCGAAAAAGTTAAAAGTGATTCAGAAATAGAAGAATCAACATTGGATAAAATTGTTAAGGACTGTGATCCAAACCTTTATGATAAGAATGAAGTGGCAAAATCTGAAATAGATTTATCCAGAGATACTCCTGAGATAGAAATAGTAGAGTTAAGTTGCGATGATAATCAAAATCAAAAGACTCACGCTACGCTTATAAAAGCAAAGGGCTTTGAAAAAGGATGTGATGACTTCGACCACGTTAGATACAAGGTGATGAAATCAGAATTATTCAAAAACAGCATGATAGCTAACTATCGCAAAGAAGCTCAGTTTGACGGCTTATTACAGTATCTACAAGATTACAGCTTTCAGGAACTGTTGGTAAATAACAACATTGTAATTATCGAACCCGTTCGCACTAAAGTTGAACCGGCACCTAGAAAAAATACTGATACATGTAAAATTCCACCGACTTTACTAAAGAAAAACGATAATAACGCTTGCCAAACTGACAAGCCTAAAAATGTTGTACGGAGACATTTCTTTTATCATCCCATAAGAGTCAATAAAGAAATAATAGAAGAAGAACTCCCTAACCCAGATACAGTCAAGAAAGTAAGGAACCTTTTCGAAGATACATTAAAAATGAAAAGTCCTATGACCCATGATCCACCTTTGGTTAATGAAAACATAGGCTTGACAAGAAGAGCAACTTCATACAGAAATCTTAACGAAGAAACAAAAGGAAACAAAAATGGTGGTAGAAAGAAAATTATACGACAGTTGACTATAGATACAAACTTTGTCAATAAGAAATGGGATAATGCTAGTCTTTCCAGTGGTGTATCGAGCGGAGATCTAAGCTCAAACAACGAATATGAAACTGATGGGCTAAGTCCATACTCACAGAAAAATTTAAAAGATAATGTATATAGCTCAAGTGAAGAATATCTTTGTGATTCAATGAATCAGGATTTTTGCTGTGAAAGTCAATACGTAAGCCCAGATATTTTAAGAAAAATAAGAGAGTGTGGCACTTCAATAACATACTACGGAGGAAAAGTATTAACCTCAAAAACTGGTTCAACCGTGAGTCCTATGACGAAAGCCATAATGGAAGAAATAAAAATGCTACAGAAAAACTGCAGTAGGGATTGTTATTCGTGTCAAATTAAATGCCGAGGAGATAAGTGTTCATGTCTTGCAGCAGATAAACATAAGCAAATTCTTTCGGAAAAGCAAAATTCCAACACGAGTTTAGATGCAGGAATTCAAAATCTAGACAAGAACAAACGGACGGAGGGGTTTCCAGGTTTTAAGTTTAAATTGGTAAAATCGAACAGCTGCAGCAGCCGTTTAGAACTGACTGGTACAGATGATAGCAAAAGTCCACGAAATAAATTCAAAAAACAAATATCAAAAGAAGACCCGCCATTACTACATGATGACGAAAACTCAGTTAAAAATAAAATCTGCCGCCTTGAAAGCTACAGTAAAGGCATTGTTAAAACTCCGTTTGACAATAAAGACAGCGGGATTAAAAAGGATATCGTTAAATCCAAAATTGAAGCTATAAAACAAAATGATGCTATTATTAAAAAGAAAGAAGCAGCTATACAACAAATGGTAACGGTTACCGAAGCCAGAAAAGAAGCAATGATCCCAGAACAACAAGACGAATGTTCAGAGGAAGATAACGCCGCGGCACAAGCAGACAAACAAGCGGCCAATGCCCACACTTTCGAGAAGAAATTTTACTATGTGAATGATAACTTAGACCAAGGCAAAGTGACCACAGGAAAATTTGGAGAGATGGTGTTCGAAGAGTTTGAAGTTTTAGAGTCTTGCTACGATAGTTTGAATAGCAATAAGTCATTAAAATAATGAAATATGTCTCCATTATTATCATAAGCTTTTGCTTACGTAAAATGTGATCTGTATTCAAATAACACTAATAAATTATTGCTAGTAAATGTAGTACCTATTAATATAAATATTTAGCTTATAATCATGTATCTAAATTAGTTTTAGGTGTATTCACTAAACATAGATAGCTATTAACGTTCGCGATCAAAGTGTACCGTATTATTTGGTGATGGTCTCTTTTTCTGTAATAAATGTATTTTATGTATATTGTGGGTTGTTTAGTTTCCTAGATCCTTACCATCAGATTTTTCGTGCTCGACTTTTGTTGGCGTTTTAGTTCCATGTGTACATACACTTGTGAAGAAGGAGCGGCGCACGGGCCGCCAACGACGGCACCATGACTCCTGTTAACAAAAAGAACACACCTTTAGTAAGAAATAAGACTTATTTCATTAATAGTTTATATCCTGAGGACAGACGATCAGTAGAAACACCTTTTTGAACACAGCTGTCACATTTACTTTATGAAAGTGAATTTTTAAAATACTGTAAACACGAAGCATGATTAACAAAATTAGTCAACTGTAATCAGTTAATATCGTGCAGTCATTCACTCATAATTTCATGAAACGGCAAAGAGACGGATGTTTTTCAATTTATGTCAACATTACGCGTTTACATCCGAAATAATGATTGACATTTAGCTAGGAGCTGTTTTATGGCCTATTAACTTCAATGACAAGCTGCGGCAATGTTTAGAATACCAATTGGCAAACCGCCGTGATAGATTTCCACAATAAAACAGGAATAAATTTAAGTAATATACTGAGTTTGTTTTTTAGGGACTTTATTTATGGCCGCGCGGCATGTCTTTTCCCAACAATGTTTGTCACCTTTCATTTCATTATTCACCTCTTACTTAGTCGTACTCTCCCACACAATCCGTCCATCTTTTTGGAAAGAAAAGGAGTAAATCAGCGTGACGGCTGGTCGAGGAGAATAGAAGAAAGAACGTGTTGCGGCGACCCCAACACGGGACAAGGGTAGGGATGGTGACAATCCTGCATCGTTACCGTACCGACGCAGATTCAAATATTCACCAAATAAAAAATGCAGCAACTACATAAGTAGCTTCGGATACATTCCCTCCATTAGCTAATTACTATTTGGTAGCATTAAACTAATTACTACAATGCTAATAAATGGCATACAAGTGTTCGTGTCTGTCTAGTACAAATGAGAGCATTTAGAACGTTCGTGGCATGGGATAGATGAAATAATAAATCACAGAACCGACTTAGAATACAGAGATATGAGAGTAGTAGACATTAATGCTGTCACTCGTACAGTCAGTAAATTATAAGGCAGCTTCAAAACACCCGTATCTATAAACAAGTCATAGTGTGTGTTTACTTGAGTAAATTTCATTTTTTAAGGCACGATTTTTATTATATAGTTTAGTAATTGCTTAAAGTTACAACTGTAAGAGTTCTTAGCTTTGCTATCTTTGACGGTTCTTACTTCGTTTAAACTCTTGTCTATTGCATAAAAAAAATTGCATTAATTACTTTAACTTGACTATAGATACGGGTGTTAGTGTTAGTAATTTATCATTACTAAGTGCTTTCCGAATACACACAGAATTAAGACAGATCTAATGAAACAAGATCAAAGAAGAGCAGTAAAAGATTTACAATGAAAAATTACGTAATTGCTAATTGCACTAGTGCCAAGGTACCGCTAACTTTATAGTCCTTGTCTAGCAACTTCATTGAATCACTTGTAATGCGACTGTTTGCCTGCTAGACTGATAAGAGTGTTAAGTTTACGCTTTTGAATCACCAAGCTTTGAAGAAATGTTACGTTGTATTAGGAGTGTAAAATTTATTTAGAATTTTAGGTTATGAGCTAAGAGTAAGTATAAAATTGTTATTGTTCCTTAATCTTTCCTCCGTATCGGATCAAGGCATTAAGAGATGTCTTATCGTGCCGTGCATCAGCATTTCGTCTGCCTCCCTTTATAAAATATTTGGGCAATGTTCCAAAATTTTTGTGACAAAAATAAGTTAGTAGATTTTTGACCCGTAGTGAAATTGTCATGTGTTCGCAATAGACATTATTTTGAAATGTTACATCCTTTGTAAAACTTGGAAAAGTTCTAAAATCGAATTACTTACGTGCTGTTTTAGTTTCAGGTAGTAATACTACTTCAGAAATGTAATTTGTAGTATTTTTGTTCAGAGTTAATCTTTTTAAGAATTCCATTACAGTTGGACGTGCTGTATTCTTGCCAGGCGCAAAATTATGTTAGAGTGAAAATAAACTTTTTGTCGGAACATTAAATCAGCCAAATAACCGCCAAGCTAGCCTGGACCGCGATTTAAATACTTTATTTTGGCACCTATCCGTTTCAAAATGTTTACATTAGTCTCATTAGATCCTGTAAATAAAGCTATAAATAAATTAATAGTAGGTTAGGATTTGTTCATCCGGTCAGCTACTGCAGGAAAAACCATTAAAAAATACGTGATTTTTTGCATGAATCACTGTACATTGTGTAGTGTCTGGGTCATTTCAATTTGTATTGCTTCGGCACACTGTCTCTTTAGAACAAATTTAACATTTGAATGCACAAAGACTGCAGTGTTGATATCTTTTTATAGTGCATTCCGAAGATCAAACATTATTGGCACAGCTGATGAGTAGTTGTTTAGCGCTATAACTACGTCAAGTGACAATGGTACCCTATCTATTCTATTAGATAATTAATAATTATGGCCAGATCAGTCGTAAATGTTCTATTGAACCATGTACAATTTGCTAATGAATTACTTTAAATAGGGACTGGCGAATCGCGAGCACGGTCATCATCCATTTGCCCGCACTTTCCCAGCTATATTGGCGTCGGCTTCCAATCAGGTGCAGTGAATGCTAGTATTTTACATCGAGCCTATCTGACCTTCTCAACCCAGTTCTGGGTAATACGATACGCCTTGATACGTTTGATAATGGTTCTCAGATACTTTCGGGCCTGTAATTACTGTTAAAGATCTTCAAAAGCCAGCTGAGACCAACAGCGTGACGTGCTTTCCGAGAAACGGAGGCACCTCGATATGAAATGTATTGCCATCCGCGGACCGCATCTCAGAAATTGTTGCTTACTTTCGAAGATCGACCTGTGCAGCTAAGTTCCGCCTTGGAGATTGTCGAAGGGCAATGTAGCAATGGAACGCCGTATTGGAAGTCAAAGTTCCAACGTTTTCACAAGTCATTTATTAAATACAAGTTTTTAATGTTATAATACCTCCATGACCCCTATACTTTTTAATGCATCCATCAGCACAATGTTTTGAGTGCGCTGCATCCTACCGCATTGCATTGAGTCCTACCGTAATCCGTGATGTTCCACCCGAAAAAAGTTTGATGCGTAGAGAGTTACTTATGTACAGGATTCTTGGTTGACGGCTTCGTGAAAGGTCCGTTTGCAACTTGTATAGAGTTACTGATACCAGATTCTACTACTTAATTAAGAAACGTACTAGACTGCTAGAATGTACCAGAGTTCATAAGAATTACAGTGCATAATATAATAACAGATGGTTTGCCGAGAAATATAGGGCCACAGATAATATTGATAAATGCGTTGGCCTTTATCGTATGAAACAGCAACAACCGACAGGTTTAAGGTCAACGCCCCATGAATTGATAGTTAGTTCAACATAACCTTGGTGACATCTATTTGTATGATGTTTTAGTTCACTAGTATCATCGGTTTATTGTAAAATTTGTACTTTGTAACTTGAGTTTGCTTTACAATAAAACAGGTTTTTAACCTCATGTTCTTTTGCTGTTTATGACGTTAACATGAGAGACGAGTCGCGGCAAAAACAATAATGATAACAATGGATTCAAAATATGTGACGTTTACGTAATTCTAAAGGCAAACGGTGTTATAATTATGACTCGGGAAGTCGCTACGCCCCCGCCTGGGGGCGCGGCTGGCGGGTTTTGGACCGTGTCCTTGGGCCCGCAGGATCTTGGTGTGCCCGCAATACGGGCACCCTCACTGTGTCGGCCTTGTAGGCCCGGCCGAATGGCAAGCGCGCGCACCTAACTTGCCTATGTGTAGTTGCGATAATGTTCGGTGAGAGCGCTACGGCACTATGTGTGTTATAATAAATTACTTCCTTGCAGAGACTTACAACCATTTAACGTCGAGTGCTCTTTCATTCTTATCAAGCTAACAATACAGGAAAAAGGGAACACTCAATTGATATGCACACTTGGCAACAGGCCAAAGCCAGTGATGTCATAATTAAACCATCAAGATGAAACGACACATTAATTAAAACGAACTTAATAATTAAAGACTAAAAAAAAGAAAGAGATTTTTTCTTGGTCGTTTACAATAATTCTCGATTGAATCGAGCTTGATTACGGTATTGAATCGATCTTTTCACATTAATTGAATGTGTATTTAAACATAACACAATCAAAGTTCAAACTATCTTTAATTAAGATGAATGCAGCCAACTAAATACTAGACCCGTATACATGTGACCGCATTACAATTTTGTATCTTGCATTTTCAAGGTGGTTCTGCTTGAAACGGACATTATGACAACAATGTGTAATTTTCAGTGCATTCAAAACTATTACCATATTTGCGGCAGTTCCCATTTAGACGATATGATTCTAGTATGTAACACAAGTGATACCTATCTGCTTCACATTACACAGGATCGGTCACATCTCTATCACATACTCATTACTGCTAATAGGTTCTTATCGGTAATAACTTCCAATACTTATTCGATAAAAATTTAAGTGCCGTAACTTGCCGATGTAATAGTTTTCTATTACATTTTATCTGTCACTGTTATTTTTTGCACTCGCTTTTTCCTTCACTTGGTCTATGATATTCCATCTCGATCTGCCTGTTTCTCGCTGCCCCTTGATTTTTTCCAATACGGTGATTTTAAAATTATAGTGCATAACGTATTTTTATATACTGTGTTACATTAGGTCTCTTGTTAGAGCTAAATGAAGTCACAGCATCATCACATCATCGTCATCATCCGTAGCGTTAGTTGATTGTACACGGAAAATGACTCAGTTAACGATAAATAGTCATGTAAATAAACCGAGGTTTGTCGAACACTATTATTGAAATACGTTTTAGATTGCATATCTAAAAATAACATTGCAACTAACCAAACACTTCATTGTTTCTATGATTTACATCAGATGATTATACCACCGTACACATAATACTTATTCTAGGAATCGGTTAGATCCGATTGCTGCATAGCTGCTCCGTGCAAGTGAGCAGTCATTTATATCGAAAAATACTTGGTTTTTTAATTCCTCATGACGCGATCTCGTGACGAATAGCATACGTCATATATTCGTAATGTGGTTTGTATAATTATAACACTCGAGAAACACATCATATGGTTAGTAACAGAATACTGAGTAAAAAAAAAACAAAACAAGATTTTGAAGGCTTTTGAGTCAATTTTATTCAGATTTTAGTTTGCTGGAGTAAATTTGGCAAGCACTTGGTGATGTAGGTCAATTACCAAACGGACGAGCAGGTCGTTTACCTAATAGTCATGTCACGCGATGTGCCAACTTATGGACCGCTGAAACTGAATATGTATTAACAAGTAACATAACGTTTTCGGTGTGGTTCCTCATGATGTTATCTGGCATTCAGAATTCAGTTAAAGATTCGAGAACACGGCCTATAAAGGAAGAACTTTCCACTATCCGATATGACTCGTCTTATTAGTCATAAGATTGTTTATAGAAACACCAAGAATGTGATGGGCGCTTGCAGTATAGCTTGATTTCTGCCTTTTACTGCTTTTCAAAACAATCCAAGCTTTATAATAAACCATATGGGCCGCCAAGCTAGATCTACCAACAAATTGTTAAAGGTGACTGGGATGGGAGAGACTGGATGCGGAGGGCTGAGGACAGCGTGTTGTATGTAGCGCAGCTTGGAAGAGGGGTCCATGTCCAGTGATGGACTGCGATAAGCGAAGTTTGATTGAATAAGCTATGTATTGTACTTCTGTGTCTGCCCTTGTCCCATATTTCTTAAAGATGTCTGTTATCCTATCATGCTTCATTCATACCATCCCTTAACACTTGTTCTTTGGTCTCTCTCTTCCTCCGTCCATCCACATTTGTATTCATCACCCTCTTAGTCCCATACTTTTCATCCCTCGTCATTACATTTTTTGGTACCGCTTCTGCTTTCAAACAGCGATTAGTGATGATCCACAACATCGTACTAAATTTATACTTTGATGTTAATCTTTATTTAGAACGAATGAGTATAGTAATTATTTACAAACGTGAATCGTACATTCGCGAGATACTAATTGGTAAAGCCAAGAAAATTTGAAACTAATCCGGAGAGAGCAAGTAACTTTGTAACGCGGTGTTAAACTTTACTTGACATGTTTAAGTTTTGCCTGGCTTTAAGTTCACGTCTTCATATAATTTTGCACGTGTACTGTTTTCTTGAACAGGTGTGTCTTCTCGTGTAAGTATATCGTAAAGGACTTCGCAAGCGTCAAGAGAGTTGGTAGCAGCATCAACTTCATCTATCATTCTATCAAAAGTAGTGATTTTAGAAGCTACGCCTTTACTTGTGTATGGGCAGATCAAAGCATAGGTACTAATTTCGATACTTTTTGTGCATTGAATAGAGATTTCTAACCTGCGAGACAATTTTGTCACATATTACATTTTAAGGATTATGATGGTTAAAAAATATCGCCATGTTTTCTAAGGCAGCTTACATTGAAAACAAGACAGATAAGATCACATCGATCATATTGTCGATGCATTACGATACGATGGCATTGCTTTAGAACTAAGTGAAATTCATCTTTCTGGATATCGTAAGTACGTATTCCTTGGTAAAACAGGCATCGTGAAGATACGAAATATGATGATAATATTGAAGTAGTTCGCTATAACATTTTTAAGCGTGATTCGGTCGTTTATCAACTAGACAGATAACGGGACTTTTAACTGTGGCTGTGGGAAAGTTTAGGGCTCCAAACAATTAAGATGATTATCATAACTTTTATGTTTGTTGCTTTGTTGGCTACCACCTACAAAATTGATCATTAAATGATATTTGCCTACGTGACTACTGACACATGTCGGCAACGAAACATTCAAACGGGAACGTAAACAATAATCTCCTTCTTTTTTTGAAGTCGGTTAAAAATACTTTGAGCTAAACTCCGATTATTTTAAGAAAAAACGCCGTGGGAGATTTCGCAGAAAACCAATACAATAATCACTAATTAGATTCTGCGAAAGTTGAAGAACTTAATCTGATGCTATTAATGTATTAATGGCATTTAATCACGCTTATCGGGAACCTAAATCTACATTGTGCCAGTGTTTTACAAGCAGTAAATGAGAAATAGGTACATATTTGTTGTCTTATCTATAGGTTGGAGTACCTACTTAAACAAAACAATGCCGTAAAGGTAATATTACTGGTCGCATTTACATTTTTGGGGGAAGATTGAGACTTCTACATATTTGTAAATCACGAATTAGTTTCATATAGTAAATCCACTAAGGAAGAAATTAATATCTGTATAAATGTATCAGCAGCATTTAACTATTTACCCAGGTACAACATATGAATATTATTAAGACTTATGTAAATTTATTGTTACTTGTTATCACATAGGTACACAATATTTAGCTTTTAAGGATAAAAATAATAAATTAGAATAATTTAATGAAGGTTGGAAACCACTATTGATGACATTCGGGTCATGTTCAATTTAATTTCTGTTAACAACGATAATAAAAATAAAGGAATTTTTTAATGAGACCTCTCTCCCTCCCACATCTAAGTTAACTGACATTGGGAGCCAGTTTCATAAATCTAACCGCAACACGGAAACAGGTAAAATACCTATCACAGTAAATAAAATTCTGCATAGCTACGGATATATTATTAACAAGCATAGTAGGAAATTTTGGTCGTCTAATCTAAAAGGATAATGTTAAACACATAAAAACGTCAAAAGGTTTATCATCTCTGCTGTTTGTAATCAATAAAAAAACTGCTATCCACAAATTAAAAATAAAAACAATATTTTTGACGTTTGACAGCTGCCAACTACTTATCTATAGAATAGATATGCACGTGCATACGAAAATTGTACTCGTAAACGGCAATCATATATGAAACACCACTTATAAAATATGATAAATGAAAGAAAAACATTAGACACTTACCCTGCTATTCGACAAATCCCTAATTATCGGTGATAAACACAAACCACGATTTATTTCTAATTTTGCTAACAGTCGGCATCTAGAAACACACACCGTCGACGCCATCTTTACACTACGTATGTACAATACTGTAGGTATGTATAGTCTATAGTAACACCGGTCACCGGTCCGGCCACACTGGCGCCGCGGAGCGAGAAAGTAAAGAGACGAGCTGAGCTTCTGTATTGTCAAATCAAAATACATTCATTTATTGGTCTTCAGCTTAATAATTAAAAAGAAAATGGTTAACATTGTAGTAGCTTCACCATGCTTCGGATTTTCTTTGCCCAAATACTAGACTTTTAACCTTACCCAATAGTAAATTCCTGCTTCCTATGTTTTCACCATCTTGTAATCATATTTATTGAACTTGCAGCTTTACTTTGCACCTTCTATTCTTATCATTATAAAGCTATTTTCACTTTGCAAAATAGAAATAAAGTTTAGAGTCGAAATGCCCGCGCTAATTTTGTTAAACTGGCAGCATTGCCAAATTAACATAAAACATTTCGTACAGAAATTGTAGCTAAAAATACATTTCAAATCGGAAAATAATTTACCCCTAATGTTTTGCAATGTTGAAGGAATATAAAGTTTATAACAGAACGATTTATTCAATATCTTCCACTGAAGTGGCACTAAATCATAAAAATATTTGTACGCTGGCTATGCACCAACCAAAGGAAAGCAAACTCACCGGCATGTATGCCTTTGCTAGGTACACATCAATAGTTTTTAGAAAGCCTGCTGCTAATGACAGCGTACGTCAACATGACATGACAACTTTTGTTCGCCGCGATTGTTTCTGAATTTTCTCTGCATTTTGAAAATAAATACGTTTCCAATGGCTGTTCCTGATTATAAACTAAGTGCTGTACTTTGCGGCCACGCGCTGGACGTGCGATGTGTAGCCACGACCAAAGAATTTTGTATATTATCTGCTTCACGCGACAGGACTGCAAAACTGTGGCATCCGGAAGGGTTAGTATTTGAATCCCGTTACGCCGTTCTAATTGCCAGAAAATTAACAAAACTTTACTGTTACAGGGTGAAAGACTTTGTGAACGTGGTGACGTACAAAGGGCATAGGAATTTCGTGTCATGCGTTTGCTGGCTGCCGCCTTGCGAAGCGTATCCCGATGGGCTTGTGGTGTCAGGTAGCAATGACAATACAATATTGGGGTATACCCTGCAAGACGGCGCGATCCAGGTGACGCTGGAGGGCCACGAGAATGCCGTGTGTAGCGTCACACCTGGGCGAGACTCTGGCATTTTGTTGAGGTTAGTAAGATCCTTTGTTTTCATGTGGCAGCTTAAACTAACTAAAAAAAAATTTTTCAATAGAGGTTCATTTTGATGCAATGTTTTGCATCAAGATCTAGTGTTTTTTATTACATTAAATTAATAATTTGTAAAGGCCATGCCCTTCTTGCTTACTGTATAAACTGGCAGACACTACTTATACAAAACTATTCACTATAAAAATATTTGAGTAATCTCATAAAACTGCATCATCAAAGCTATTATTGTGTCATATTCCTAAACAGCAAGCTCATGTATTGTATTTGAAATGTTTCAGGTCAAAGATAACAAAAACATTATTTCATAATGCAGAACTGAACAATCAAAAACATAGTTTAAATATTTTTGCACATTTGTAGAGAATAGTTTTCATAACTAAATTGTTTACTTAATGTAGGTTAGTCAGATACAGGTGGATATTCATAAACTTGTATACTTGTCTTGGTCTCGAAGTGTCTGATATCTGAAAACATCACTTTAACTGGGGATTACCCGCTTCTTAAAAAGTTCAAATAGTGCTGGTAGTAGTGACAAGTAAAATAATTATAAGTACTCCAAACTAAACAATAGATAAAATAATACAAAATATACACTAAACCCTAGCTAGAAAATGTTATCAATGAATTAAAATAACAAAAAAACTCTTCTTTCAAATTTCAAGACCAAAATATTGTTCTATAAAATCCAGGGATATAAATAAACCAACTTAAAATCACAACTACCCATTTCACTCCCCAGTTCCAGTTGGGACAGTACAGCCAAGGTATGGAATGTGAATGCAGCGCGCGTCCCGCCACTGACTCTCAAGGGCCACCAGGCCGCAGTGTGGGCAGCTGTAGAGTTGTTCAACGGTACCTATGCGACGGCATCTGCTGATAAAACTATAAAGTTATGGATGAAGGATGGCACTGTTATCACTAGTTTGACTGGTAAGGAAAAGATCTAAGAATAATATGCAATGACACCTAACGGCTTATGTAAATAACAATCTGCACTTTTATATATAACTAGCTGACCGGCGCAATTTCGTCTGCGTAACATTTTAGATTAATGCTCCGCTCCTATTGGTCGCACCGTGATCTTTTATAGCCTATAGCCTTCCTCGATAAATGGGGTATCCAACACTAAAAGAATTTTTCAATTCGAACCAGTAGTTCCTGAAATTAGCGCGTTCAACCAAACAAACTCTTTAGCTTTATAATATTAGTATAGATTTAATTACGTTGCCCAACTGTTCTCAAATACAGTGAAGGAAATATCATGAGGAAGACATACCACTATGGTGGATTATAGTTTATTCCCTCTTACACATACATACATACTTCTGAACATGGGCTTTTTCATAAGTTGGAAAAGAGCCATAATGAACCTGCCACATAATTAATATTGGTGTTTGCAATTCTATGTTTTAACGAGAGCAGTAATCAACGAGATTTGATTCATTCATAGAATTTTTACAAAGCAAAGAAGACAAAATTTTATGTATTTTTTAAAGTAACTTATGATATCTAATGATCCTGATTCTGTTTTCCAGGCCACACAGATTGTGTAAGAGCTCTAGCCGTAGCCAATCCTGAAACCTTCCTTAGTTGTTCCAATGATGCTTCCATCAAGCTCTGGACTAACAAGGGACAGTGCCTTAACACTTTCTATGGACATTCTAACTATATCTACAGGTAAGTTTAAATGGCTAAACATAAATATATGACAATTACAGCTGAGTACTAAACAGTGAAGGAAAACATGGTATGAAAACCAGTATGTCCCAGAACCAAAAAGTCTGAAACATGTGATATCTCGTGCACACTGGTACTGCCTGTACTAGGGGATTATGGCACACTCCTCAGAGAGGAGGCCTGTGTCTCAACAGCGCAATCATTATAGGCAGAATTAAGCAGTAAATGTAAAAAAAAATGTGTCACAACATGAAATGTTCAACTTTTAACCTTTTGTGATAGATAACATGTTTCATTTCATTGGGACTTCCCTAAAATTTTATAACTTCTAACCGTCATATTTATTCGTGGAATAAAGTGACAAGTTATCTGCTTCCTTATCTAATAACCCAAAAAATTCGACAGTCCCTACGTACAAAGCGACATGTCTTAAACACTGCATGGTATACAGGAGGGCGTTATTAAGATTCCAACAAATTTAAAATTAATTTTATGAAATAATGGCATTATTTCAATTTAATAATCCTAAGTAGAGTATATTTGCCTAAACTTCAAAGAAGTAAATAAAATATGGATAATAACTCCTTATAAAATCCCAAAATTATTTTTAAGTTTCGAAATAAAGATGTACAATTGGAGGGTGGTATTACATGTTACTTGCTTCCTCTAAGTTTATGCAAATATACTCTGCATATGGAGGAGCTCGTGGCTAAATAATAACAGCCGCTCGGGTCGATCGTCAGGTTAAGTCGCGCTTGCCTGGGTTGGTCCATGGATGGGTGACCACCCAAACATACTGAGTTTCCTCTGTGCCTCGGAAAGCACGTTCAGCCGTTGGTCCCGGCTGTCAATTTCAGATCTTTGACAGTCGTTACAGGTAGTCAGTGACCCGAAAGTCTGACAACCTGTCTTACCAAGGGGTATCGTATTACCCAGTACTAACTGGTTTGTGGAGGTCAGATAGGCAGTCGCTCCATGTAAAATACTGGTATTCAGGTGCATCCGGTTAGACTGGAAGCTGACCCCAACCTAATTGGGAAAAGGCTAGGCGGATGATGACTCTGCATATTCCAATCTCCGGTAATAATGTAGTACTCGAAATAGAGACTTTTTTATGGTGTAACACTCTCCTGTTAACCATGTGTTTAGATATGTCCCTGTTTGTTGTGACCGTCAAATTATCATTTCGAACTATCAATGAATGACACAAATGAGACAATGTAATGTCTCTTTATTGCTGGTCATTTTGTCTACTTCCTTTTTTTTCTAATATTTCCCACATTCTGACTACGCATCTCTTACTACAGTATCAGCATGAACCCAGGCGTGGAACAAGGCTTCGCAACATCCGGTGAAGACGGAAGTGTGAGGTTGTGGGCCGGCGGTGACTGTGTGCGCGACATACGTTTGCCTGTGCAGTCTGTGTGGAGCATCACGTGTCTCGACAACGGAGACATTGTTACTGGTATGTTAATGTTGAGAAGATCGTTGTTGGAATTCCAACAAAATTACGTTATTAAATGCGTAATGTAGAAAGTTGTTAATAATGTCTTATGAACTCATAGTTAATGAAAATAATGGTCTTGTAAACCAAAGTTAAGTTAAATACTTTAAAAGCATTTTTTTTATCTATATTCTCCAAAATTATTATTTTAATTAAACTGTTCTTTGATCTGACTTGTATTATATAACGGGCTGGTGTCCGCAACTCCAGGTCCAGAGCGCGTATTTTGCGTACGGTTGATTTGACTTTTCAGAAGATTGACTACCTGACGTCGGTAAAATTAATATTTACCAGTATTTCTCTGTTTATTTCTTTTATGTTATATTGCACCGACAAAGCACCAAAAATTTAAATATTCTTGTCTTTACCAACAGGATCCAGTGACGGAATAGTCCGCGTATTCACAAAAGATCCAGCAAGATACGCAGACGAAGCAACATTGAAACAGTTTGAAGAAGAGGTCACGAAGATGCAAGCAGCGTCCCAGCAGGAAATTGGTGGATTTAAACTTTCTGAGTAAGATGATTTTGATAAAATTGGTTTTTAATTCTGGTTACTATTAACGAAGATCGGAGGCGATAGGCAGGGCGAGGTAGATAGTAAACTACTTGATGTAGGTAAATAGAAGGCTTATACAAGGAGAAAACTAATATACCGATAGTGGCTATGTTTTATTTATGTATTATGTACAAGCTAATAAAACTTTTTTATTTTATATAAAATAAAAAAGTTTTATTAGCTTGTTAATAAAACTTTTTTATTTTATATAAAATAAAAAAGTTTTATTAGCTTGTTTACAGTACTCATAAACTTCAATTCCCTTAAGTTATGGGAATTTATTTTAACAGTGATTAGCAAGCGCTTCCTAGATCTTACAAATGTGTCAGTTGTATGTTTGGGGATTTTCCTTTACTAAATTCTCTACTAAAAACCTTGCCATTGTGGGATTAAAAATACGTCGAACTTTTTACTCCAGATTACCAGGCCCTGAAGTCCTCCTGGAGCCCGGCAAAGCCGACGGTGTGACGAAGCTGGTACGTCGCGGCACCAACGTCAAGTGTTACTCCTGGAGCGCTGCTGAGAACACCTGGAACGAGATCGGAGACGTCATGGGAGCTCCACCCTCCAGCGAAGGGAAGACTATGTATCAAGGACAGGTGGGTAATATTATAATATACAGCATGTAGATATTCGCTTATCTCATACAAAACTTCAATACCTACTTGTTCATAATAAAAGTACAGCAGATTTTGCGCAGATTCTTCAGTTTTATAGTCTAAGCTACATCCTAAATTATGACCGCACCTTTCTAAAAATAATATGTTGTATATTGGATTGCTTAATCAGCCTATAATATTCCCCATGTGGGACACCAAGCCTCCTCTTTATGAGATTGAGTGGGTAATCCTCCATATGGCGGGTTGGTGGGGTTATTGGACTGATATTATCTTCATTAGCCGTGTTCGAAGAATATTGGGATATTCCCCATATAAATAAGAATATTGCAAAAAAAGAAGAGAGTGGTTTCAGAAGGGAGAGGTAAAGAAGATTATAATACTCTGAAAATAGAGTAGTAGATACCGTTACCAATAGTTCTAAGTACGCTTTTTTTGGCCTGGAAACCCGATTAGTTTTTAATTGACTGGTTTTTATTTTTAATTGCTTTGAAATTACATATTAAATAATTGTGTCATTGAGCCTGTTTGAGTTATTCTGATCCCAGCACCTATATTCTGGAATCAAGCTAAAATGAGAATAATCCTATGCACTACTACCCAGTGAGATCTTTGCTTTGATACAAGCAGTCAAAATTTTAATAACCTTCAAAGACATTTTAATATTTGTTAACATTTTTGTTCAATTGGTTCCAGGAATACGACTTCGTGTTCAGCGTAGACATCAAGGATGGAGCGCCACCAATAAAACTTCCTTTTAACAAGAATGAAGACCCTTGGGTAGCCGCCCAAGCTTTTATACACAAGTAAGATTTTCATCATAATGTTCATATAATTACCAGTAGCCCTCATTAAGACGGGATCGAAGGAACTGGAAGCCATAGGAAGAGGCATTTGCCCAGCAGTGGGATGATCTAGGTAAAAGTAAGATTCAGACTGGGGAGTAAACTTCCGGTCATTTGACGACCCGAATGGCGCAGCGGTGGTGAGGCTGCCTTACGTTCATAGGGTTCCGGGTTCGAATCCCGGTAGGAGCAAGTGTTTATGTGATAAGCATGGACATTTGTTACCGAGTCATGGATGTTTATATGTATAATAAGTATGTATTTACAAACAAAAAGTATCTATGTAGTATATCAACTATCTAGTGTCCACGACACAAGCCTCGTTGCTTAGTGTGGCACTAGATGGCGCTGTGTGTAATGTCCAGCGATATTTATTTTTATTTATTTATTTGTCAGAATTCTGAACTACTTTCAACGATAGTTCCTATCGATCGGCAAACTGCGTTCGCCATTTACGATCGCTAAATCATGTTCGGGTCGACACGGCATACTTCGGCAAGAGCCGAACTTCTTTTCGGACGGAACTCCGAAAAATGTATTTTGCCGCCCAGCTATGCCGACCCAAATAGGCATGTACCACCCCCAAAAACATTATTTTTTTGATAATGGTAATCAGCATACTGTTAAATTTTTCAGGAACAATCTACCTCAAGTATATTTGGAGCAAGTCGCAAACTTTATAATCAGTAACGCTAAATTGGATTCACAACCAGTATCAAGTAACGGGTAAGTTATCTCAATGTCACTGAGTTTCTTTGACATCAATAAATTTTAAAGAAAAAAGAAAGTTGAGCTGTTTGAGCAGTTGAGTTGAGTTGTTTGTTGAAAGTTGAGTTGAATTTTAAAGAAAGTTGAGCTTGATAAATTCTTCGGCCCTATAGTTTCTGTAAGCCTAATTCATAAAGCCTTCCCAGTTAATAGTTTGTCACTCCTGCTTTTTGATAACTAAGCACAAGAATAATCACATGAATTTACCGAAGATTTTCCAAAAAAAAAAAATGTGTTTTAATTTTCAGAAAGTGAGTAATATGTTTTCTTTTTTATCATAGCCCGCTATTGACGTAAGTCGCACATCATCATAATATACTATTTCTCACTCACTCATCTTAACACTTTTACATTTATTACTAAAAGTTATTTTTTCATTTTTGTCTATTGCTGCGTGTAAATGGATCTTTTGGCTTGTGGCCATAATAGGAACTAACGCCGCCTCTTTATTTAATTTTTCAATACAATTTCCACATAATTATCAATTTATATAAATAAAATACTTCTTGGATACTAGAGCGCGGATCGTATTAAAAATAAAAATAACTGACGAAACGTGGGAGTACTGTAGGTACAACTCTGCCTAACCACTTGGGTATTACAGGGGTGTTGTTATGTTATGTAACACAAACATATTCAACAACAAAAAAAGTACCGCATTGGTGATAAATTATTTATTCATCACACATGTAATGTGCGAAGGGCTTTACACGTGCCACCATAAAGGCACAGCATGAAGCCCTTCGCCCATTACGATACTCGTTAGATACGATACTTGAGTCGAATACCAGTTGAATACATGTTCGCGACTCATGATTCGCATATTGCGCTACTGAAAATAATGTAATTTCGTCATTTGCAGCACACACTTCTGATTAAAAGGACGTTTTTATTCCAATTTCTACCCAAGCCCTTTCAGTCGTACGTTTTCTCATGTAATCGGGCAATTTAAAGTTATATGTATATAACACGGATATTTTTCAATTTCTTGCACAATTTAAAATTTATTTCATGTTCCGCTGTCATTTTGACAAGATTCGTAGGAGACGCGACACGCGGCGACTGCATGGCGGGTATCACGAGACTAGTCGCGGACGCGTTGCATACTGGTAGCGAAGTGTGCGATTCTCCATTTAAATATATTATGTGAGATACTCCTCGGCGACTAGTCTCCGAGACTCCTGTAGGATACTAGTTGTCTGCGTGTATCGTAATGGGAGAAGTGCTTAAGAGTGAATCAATAGTCCGAGCAACATCTTAAGTTCTCAAACATTAATTTATGAACAGATCGCACCCTTTTTGTTTCGATCTCCATAAAAGCGAGTAATGTTAATTGCGCCATAAGATCCGTATATCACTGTAGTGTATTTTTGTATGCTTCATAGCATCTCAATTTAATTGACGTTTAATATTAACTTTATTTCACCTACATATGTACTCGTCGGTCTTGATTTGTAATAATTAAAAAATCAGCATTTTCATACAAAAGTGCAATACCTACATGGTCATTATATGGAACAGTTGATTTGTTTTTTTTTTATTACTGATGATATAGTTGAAATTTGGGGTTCGGAAGGAATTCGGAATGATCAACGTGGTAATCGTTTGTGCGCCGATGAATCTTCCACCCTGTATACCACACACACACACAATATACTTCACTATTAGTAACTAAATAAGTAGGCTACAATCAGAGGGCATGCACCCGGTTCTCAAATACCTTGAAGACGGCGTAGAACCTGCTTTACCCGCTCTTTGAAGGTATTTGTGTGTCTGGTCGTGCATGCCGCAGCTACATAGCCGCTGGCCGCAGGTTCGCGGACCCGCTGACGGGCGCGTCGCGCTACGTGCCGGGCGTGGGGGGCGCGGGGGGGGCGGGGCTGCCGCCGCCCTCGCGCGTGGACCCCTTCACGGGCGCGGCTGCCTACACCACGTCCACCACCAGCACCAACAGCGAGAAGATGCTCATACCGCATGATGCTTACATCAGGTGAGCTCGGGTTTTTATACTTAATGAACATCTTAAATTCACTTACTGACGGCTGGGAGGAAGTCATGCTTCCTGCTAAGCGAGAACATAGGATGGATTTTTTAAAGTTCCTCTGATACAGAACGAAAATTTGTAAAAATGTTCGTGATTTTTGACGAAGGGAAACTTCATCGGGCGCACGTTTTACTTTTTATTTGATTTATTCATATTTTAATTTTAAAACGAAAAAATACTTGTGAAACTAAACTTTAATAATAATAACACACTGAAGGATGGCACGGTTGACATATGTCGGGCATGCCACCGTCCGGGAGAATCGATCCGACACATTATTTCTGGGTGTTCTCGTCTGGCTAACGGAGAGTACTTACACAGACACAACCTCGTTGCTAGGATTATCCACCAGCAACTTGCTTTGAAGTACAACCTTGTGGAATCAGAAGTGCCATACTATAAGTATGCGCCCGACCCAGTTCTCGATGATGGTAATATCACGTTGTATTGGGATCGACCTATCGTCACTGACAGGACCATTGTTGCTAATAAACCTGACATTGTGGTGATAGATCGATTGGAGCGTCGCGCAATGATCGTTGATATAACGGTCCCGCATGACGAGAACCTCGTGAAAGCAGAGAAAGATAAGCAATTCAAGTATCTAGATGTTGCTCGCGAGGTTGTCGACATGTGGGACGTGAATACAGCAGTCATTGTGCCGATAGTCGTATCAGCCAATGGTTTAATAGCCAAGAGCCTCGACCAACATCTGAAGAGGCTCTCGCTTGGCGGCTGGATCAAGGGCTTGATTCAGAAAGCAGTACTTCTGGACACGGCGCGTATTGTTAGGAGGTTCCTCTCTCAAGAGCCCTGACCACCGGTAGCTCGGACCCTGTTCCCGGTGCTGGTGGGCTACTATTTTATATATTTTTAAATGTTTTTTTATACTGATTTTGTAGAGGCATATTTAAAAATGTAAAAATATGTAAGAAAAATAAATAAAGGAAATAATAACACACTTATTATATTCTTATAATATTTTATATTCTATGAAAACCAGAACCTTCTTGCATATAACGCTTTACAAGCGTATAGGCAGATTTTTCCTCTAGGTTTTGGTCAATAGGTAATAAAATATTTTAGTCCTTACCTACTCGAAAATAATAATATTCAAAAAATAAATGAATGATTTCAGGTTCGACCAAGCAAACTTGAAGGCAATACACGACAAGCTCAGAGAGTTCAACAGTAAAGTGGGAGACGGGCTGAGCGCCATGACAGAGGAGCAGTTAGAATCTGTAGTCAAATTGTGTGAACTGGTAAGAGTAAATTATTAGAAATCTTTTTTTTTTCTCTAGACTTAGACTAGGTAAGTACATTTCGCCTATTCCTTCCTCCTTGTGACAAGACGCGTCGAATCAGCTACAATGTCCCTCTGGTTGTTATTGTGGTATGGACATGTGATGCGGAGGAATGCGGAAAATGTCGAGAGGAAAGTTTTGAGTATGAATGTTGATGGCTATAGGCAGTGATCGGAATAGGTAGAGCTAATGTGCCTAAAGTTCAAGGAGCAGAAACGAAAAGTGGAGCCTTCTTTACGACTAATTTTTTTTTTCGGAATATTTGTTCCGAATGTCGTGTTCCGACATTACTAAGTATACGACATTACTAAGTAGACGATACTTAAGTATGTACAACTAAAATTAATAAAGTAAACAACTATCGAATTCATTTACTGTTTCTGTTTAAAAAAAAAAGCGCACGATTTTTATTGTTTAAAAAATAAAGGTAATCTCCTTATCTTCGTTTGAACGCCGTAAGTAAGTGCGGAAGTTAGTTTAATTTTCATGCCAGCTTTTTTACCTGAATTAATAACAATAGAAAACGTATCTACTAGCTTTTTGAGAACGTTCTCCTTCTTGTCGAAGTCAGTTAAAAAGGAAAAATAATGAATTCAATTAGTTTACTGTACTGATTAATAAATAACATTATTTTTAAATGTACTTAACTGATTCTGAGACATTTCTGAGTTTCAGAAAAAAAAATTCGGAAAAAAAAATTGTCGTAAGGAAGTCCCCACTTTTCTTTTCTGTTCCTTGAACTTTAGGTACATTAGCTCTACCTATTCCGATCACTGGCTATAAGAGTAGAGGAAGACCAAACGATGGATGGACTGTGTAAAGGATGATATGGCTAGAAAGGAGGTGCCTGCTGAGATGACGAGTAATAAAGAAGTATGGAAGAAGAAGACATGATGCGCCTACCCCAAATAAATTGGCATAAGATCAGGAGAATGATGAATGTCCCTGGAGATGCTACAAATAATTCGTAACTTATTATCTGGTAGGATAGAAATTTTAATAATTACTCTTGATGGATTTACGACATCACGGTGTATTACCATTCAATAGTGGTAACGAAGTAGATTTCTAGATAACACACAATGTTTCATAAATAGAATTTGTAATCTCTACATTATAAGATAAGCAATGTAGCCTTTCTGTTAAAATATCACCTCATTATTCATAAGAACTTGACATTTTAATGTGTCTTTAAATATGGACGACATTATCCACACTAATGTTAGACATGTCAAAGTAAAATCATCCGTATCTCTGTTTTTCTGTTTGTTACCTTTTAACGGCTGAACAGCTTTCAATAGAATTTAGCACACGTGTAGACCACGACCTCAGTTAGAACATGGGTGTTATTCTTATTTCGGTAGTAAGTTCCCGTTTCCTTTCCCCCCGCCATGCGAGCGAAACTGTGGGCAAAAACATGTGTTACGTGTTTGCGTTATATAATAAAAGGCTGTTGTCCGCGACCTTCATACGCGTGAAATTATTATAAAAATATTACTTCCCTAGATTCTATATTTGAATTGGATTTTGTTAACAATTTCAAGGGTTTTATTTATTTTTTGCACGGAACCATAATTCTTTTTGTAATATATGAATAAAAGTAGCCTATGTTATAATATCAGCTATCTGCCAGTAAAAGTCCCGTCGAAATTGGTTCAGCCGTTTCGGAGATTAGCCGGAAAAAACACACACAGACAAAAATAAAAATTATGTTGTTATAAGTACCATATATACTTTCATATGCATTCAATAAAAAACTGTTATTTTTAAATTACAAACAGACACTTCAATTTATTTTTTTAAATAGATCTTTAATTAGAAATAGAAAAAGGTTAGTCAACTTATTACTTTGTTACAGAACAATGCTGTCAACAATGAAACCGTTTTGGTATTGAAGAAAATGTTGGAATGGCCCAAAGGTATGTCACCAAAATTTTAGAAAATATTCTTTTATTTTCTACTTCCCAATAAATTTCTTTTTGAGGCGGTGATTAATTAAAACATGAACTTATGAGGTAACAGACTGGCGAAATGAGATTGTTACTATACATCTCTGCTTTACCTTTCGGATTATACAGGCGTGATAATAATCTATCTGTTTTTTTTTACAGAAATTCTGTTCCCAGTACTAGACGTAACTAGGTTAGCAGTTAGGAATAAAGAAATTAACGCACAAATATTCGACACGGCGTACGGACCATCGTTCGTCACATATTTGCTGTCGTTGTTAGCACCAGGTATGTGTAAGCTTTATGTATTTATACGCCTGGTAATTTGTTTGTCATGCGCTTGGTAAGCGCGTGACATGTCATTGAAATATGTTGGCAGACGTAGAGGTGAATAATTGTTGGTCGTGCTAATGTGGATAGATGACAAAAAAATCTGGAACAACCGAAGAAACTTTGGCATCCATAATACTGTAGAATGCACTTAAATCACAGCCTTCTTTACTCGCAAAAATTTTATTTCTTCGATCTTACCACTTGATTTTTTTCTGTATTATCTGTTCTGGCTTTTTTGGGCAAATTGACGTTAAAAGATCTTAAATCTTTGCCAATTTTATGGACACAGACACACATTTACAGTACTATCACAGTTTTGCCAGCGGCAACCTTTTTATAAGTGGAATAATGATCAATGTAGTTTGTTTATTTATTTCATTTTGACAGTGAAGCAAAATCAGAGGTGAAATTACAGTGTATAGAACATACTGCACATTAGGACTTCTTCATACTTACGAATACGACTAATACCAGCTATACCAGTACTTACATAGTAAATTATATACTTACAGATAACCTTCCAGCCAACCAAATGCTAGCGATGCGAGTCCTTGTGAACGCGTTCAGCGACCTGCCCGGGGAGATGCTGGTGCTGGCCGCGAGGGAGAGCGTCGTTCACTCGCTCATATGTCTCACGCAGCTCAACAACAACACTCAGGTAAATCATGCTTTAATCTTTGGTATTGGTGGAACGTGGATCCGCGTAATCCCGTTATACTGCCGGAACGCGGATCCACGACAAAACGATACAACGCGTTTTTTTTTAGTAAACCAAAAAGGTAAAGAAAGTAGTCTAAAGGAGCGCGTTGGTCACGTCGATGTCACCTTCGTACAGCATCCTCTACTTTGTGTCTTCTTGTATGGGCAAACTGTCGATCAATGTGTCGTGACCCTAATTCTATCAGTAATAGTCTGTAGTTTGTAGACGTTAAAACAGTGTTTATGAAAAAATTAAGTATTCCTGAGTATTTATATTACGTAACATAACATCTCAACGTTAGGCAGAGGTGTATTCAATTGTAGTACACTCATATTTTGTCAGTTGTGTTTAAGTCACACGTAATAGGAGGCGAGCCTATTGCCATCAACCGGGCGCGAATCCAGACTCCGTGGCTGCTACTGAGAAATTCTTGATGGAAAAACCCAATAACACTTTGCCCGACCCGGGAATCGAACTCTCCCTACGAGGCAGTTAAAACAGTGTTTATGAATAAATTCAAAATCGGAATTTCTGAGTATTTATAGTATGTTAGTTTCTTCATGTTGGTTTCGTCCCATACTAATATTCTCTGCCCTGTTCACTGGAGGCGATGAATCTATACACAAACTTGCTAGCAAAGTAACATAACTTGTTTGTTACAGATCGCAGCCACGTCTTTACTGCTGAACCTGTCCGTGGCGCTAGCGCAGCAGCCCGACAGCGTGGACCTCGCAGACTGCCTCGTGCAGCTACTACCGAGGATCACTGATAACGAAGCTTATTTCAGGTAAACTATGCTACTTAATTAATCAAATCTAGAATAAAATATTGTTATCAGTTGCAGAACTAGCTTTAGGGTGAAAACCAGACTCTCCAACAATGACTCAATATTTGTTACTTCACAAATTGTATAATAATATAACTCTTCGACGGAACGCTGTCTAGTCGCCCATTGACCAAACTCAAACTCAAAGCATTTATTTCATTTAGACCATTACAGGCACTTTTGAACGTCAAAACACAAAAAAAAAATAAGCTAGTCCCAGTCACAGCATAATAACTAAAAATGTAGACTTTCCGGATAGCTTGAAAGATTCAAAATCAGCCACATTGACACACATTTTTGGCGTTCATAGTTTGGCCCATTTGAGTAAAATTAAGCATCTAATATTTTTGTTACAGAGGTTTGGTAGCCCTCGGCACTCTCCTAGCTGAATCTCCCAACAAGCTCCAAATACAAACTAGAATAGTATCCAACAGCCAAGTCCACAACCGACTGAAAAAAGACGGTGGCAACATTACCGACCCAAATAACGCGAAAATAGCAACACTGTCGCAGCAAATCAGCAGTCTTTTATGAACAAAACCTTCTCAACTACTCCATAAGGCTGTTATTTATATTATTAGAATTAAAAGATCATTTTTGTATGTTCTTATTCGAATCCGCGCACTGGATTTGAATAGCTGATCGTCGCTTCTTATCGGCATCTTCTTTTATTTATTCATGGATTAAAAGTGATTTCAAATAGCTGATACAACTTTGAAAATCTGTTCCACATAAGCAATAATACGTGTTTGCCTTTAAAGTGCATGATTTAGGATAATATCTTGCTATCTTATTCGTTTATCTATCGCTAAATCTAAACTGCCACAATGATGTGATGAGATGACAAAATTATAAAAATATTAGATTAGTATCTTCAATATACATATGAATAAGGTAGTAAACATCGTAAATGTTTGTACGAAGAGGAATTAAGATATGGTTATAATAAAATGTTGACACTTTTTTTTAAGTCGAATACATATTCTGGGTTAAATGAAACACTCAGACAGATGAAATGTATTTTATGTATTTCATAGTGTACACGTTATGACAACACTATACATCCGCTTGATACCCGTCATCGATGGAAGCATGGTTTTATATCAGACATTTGCAGCAATAATAAATTGTATAAAATATATTAAAATAACAACTCTTTTATTTCATAACCTATACTTTACACATACCTATATTTTAACTAGATATTTATCCATTTGAGTTGAAGACTGATCAACGTTTTCAGTACACGAAGCGATGTCTAAATATCTTTGCATAAAGGGTTCTGCCCACTACACCGTACGAACGTATCAGACAAAAAAGATTCTGAAGAATGTTTTTTTTGCCCACTGGACCGTTCCGTCACCGACAAACACCTTCGCGTGCCATTCACGTAGCAAATCTGCACCGACTAAATATTCTCGCCGGCAATCGTTGACTCTCCGTGTATGGCACGTGACGATAACGGAACGGTCTAGTGGGCACAGTCTCATACTTTTCAATACAAAGGATATAAGGTTTAACCGCGTATGATGACTATTATAAACGGGTATGATGCGCTGTTGATACGTTCTAGTGAGTATAGTAGTCTGTGTCATGTTTCTCACCGTCCCTGATACGTTCATAGCACGGTCACGATATAGGGCAATCTTTTAGGCAATACATTTAGGTGTCGCATTGTGTCTTTGAAAATGGGCAGTAAACACTTCTTACATAAGAATCGGTTAGGAATTACAGTATTCTCAGTGTTATTTACTTGTCGTTCGCACATATCCCTTTTAATCAAAAGGCAAATGGTGTTGTCATTAACTGCCATTCATCCGTTCCTATAAACATGTTATACTTTCAAATCGCTAACTATTATGTAACGGTTAGTTAGAACAACAGTAAAAAAAGCTAAATACATTAGCATATTCAATCACATTATATTACAGGAACCGGCAGATGGCCAGAAAAATAAAAAAAATATATACATATTTGGTTTTACATACAGAAATCGACGTACGTCGTACCAGTCTTAACATAATATAAAAGAAAGTTTAACTAAGTGATTCTATAATAATTTATGAAAAAGTTTTTCATGAAGAAAGCTTGTGACTTGAGTTAATTTATTTTGATATCACATACTTACATAATGAAATGTCGAGGTGTATGAAGGAGCCGAGCGAGGCAAAGTTTATTAATATTTTACACAAATACCAGATATTTGTTCATAAGAACCAAGGGTTAATCATTGACATAATATTGGTGATTAATTACTAGCTATTTTACTTCATAATCAATAAAAAGTGAGCATCGGCTTATCTCCAAACAAGCTAGCCACATACTTGCGGGTTTTCTTTCCATACTGCCTCTTCATATTAATTATTATTATCCATCCTGTATTCAATCCATTTCTAATAAGGCATAGACTAAAGTTTTCTAGCACTATCAGGTAGAACCGTCAACTAGTAGATCAATATGAACAGATCTATATTCGACCTTAACACCGTTACGACCTTTAACTTGCTATAAATTTACGCAAGCAAGGTTGCGCGTGTAGCAAGGCCATAATCCCGCGTATATGCGACTAGCGACCTACCCCACCTTACTTCTTTTTCTTCAACTCTTCAAACCGACGGTTCAGATCATCAAAGTCGATCTCATCGTTGGCGTTGGGCGCGTTTGGCTGGTTGTTCGTGTTAGAGTCATTGCTATGAGGCACTGAAGGCAGGATCAGGTCTGATGGTACTGATGGCAGTTCGGGCAACTCCGGATAAGGGTTCGGTGGTAGTCGGGAACGCGGCTGCGGTGTTGGTACGTGCGGTGGCATCGGTGTTGGAACGTGGGGAGGCTAGAAAATTGAATTTATGGTGTCAAGTTATTGCTATAAAGGGCGAATTTGAACAATAAAGCTGAACGCGCTCAGCATATCTTAATTGCGACCAAGACCAGGGAGTATCATCATTGGATAGAAACTTGCAACTCGCTCGTGCTTGTTGTAAAATGTAATGAAAACTTGGGCGCTAGAATTTGCTGTCGTGTGATATTTCGATTTATGAGGTATTTGAGAAAACATGCTACTGCTGCTAACGTGAAAAGTGTAAAGTAGCCTGACGGATTTAAAAAACTCAAGTTATAATATAAACCTTTGATAATTTATGGACAAGGTATCCTAATGTTTACAGAGAGTAATGATATCGTGCAGTGATGCTGGTGATGGAAGCCAAAAAAAATCGTGATGCTGTTGACGAGAGCAAAAAAAGAAAATAAAAATAAGTACCAAATCGTGGTGGATGCTGTCATAGGCAGGTGGCAGATTGCTCATTTCGTCCTGCAAAGGAAAAGATGGTTTCAAGCATAACACACTCAAACATGCACTAGTCATAATTGCAGTTCGAAAAAAAAAGGTTTAGGAAGGAGCAAGGTGAAAAGCAACATTTACGTTAATTATAAGCTTACATATTATTTATTAACATCCTAAAAAAATTAGAACGAAATTCATAATATAAAAATTCTGTCCATAATATTCTTAATATAAAGACTATACGTATGTATATGAAATTATATTTAAAAGCAACTTGACTAGCAACAAAAATGTAAGGACCTTGACATTGACATACATATCACAACTGTCATTCTTTAACAGCTGTATGCCATTGCCGCAAATTGACATATTTATGTTGTCAATTTGATTAATAATTAATATCCCTGACGGAACGTAGGTAAAATTTAGACCAGAATTTGTACATTTAAAATATTCGATATTGTCTATTTGCCTTACCTGGAGGAAGCTATTGCTCAAGGACTTAGAATCAACTCCTGGAGGCAGGTGGTACCCCATGGGAGGCTGGCTGGGTCCACCGTACGACGCTGGCGGTGTGGCGATAAACCCACCAACTTTACCGCCAGAAGGTTGCTATTGGTGTGGAATTAGTCACGACATTAGTACAGGAAGACTAAGGACTGTTAAAGCTATGTTTAGAACTATTGAAAGCTAGGTTGATAGATAAAAGAAACATGAATAACAAACAAATGGATTGCAAATAGTAAAACGAAACAAAAGCTCTAAAAAAGTATTGCAAAAATGGGCTATACCACGTTTGGTAACTTTCCTGATTCGCCAACTAAACAATATGTTGGGATGTAGCCCAAAAATGCTGCTAATATTTTAAAATACTTAAACAGCTTTTTATCTGTAATTATAAAAGATACTTCGACTTAATTTAACATACAATAATTAGTCTTCTACATAGTGCTTGCATATACAGCAGCCAAGAATAGGTACGTCACCAAAACCACCACGAAAATCGGACCACTATAAACTTCGTTCCACCTTTAGCTAGCAGTTTCATAGAAAAAAATCCAATCGGCTCGAGTGGAGGCGACGCTGATCCCATGCAGAGCTTGTATTATAACGTTGATACTTACAGAAGGGTATGAGAAGGGCTGCATATTAGGCGCTGGAGGTCCCCCGCCCGGCGGCAGGTCGGGCATGCTCATGTGCGGCTGCTGCGGGTAACCGATGAAGCCAGGAGGCATTGGAGGACCGTTGATGTCTATTAACATAGCGTCGCGACCTGTAAATCGTTAAAATAATATTGTTTATCAATCATAATTCAGAAAGAATGCACCGTGAGAGATGGGCAAAGAACGACGACGCAACTATCTCTCCAAAATACTTTTTTTCTTAAAAAAAGTAATTTAGTTAGGAACCTCTATATTATTATTTTTTCTTCATAATTTCAGATTGTTTATCTATAGAAGTGTGTGTTCATAGAAGACACCTACTCTCTAAATTTCAACTGCGTGGTGCCAACAGTCTGAGTAAAATGGCTGTGATATACTGACACATAGAGGGACAGGACGAATCTATGAGGGTTATATTTCATTTTGCAACAGAACTTTAAAAATCGAGTATCTTGAGAAGACCTGTGTGGAAACGATTTCTTTTGGCCGAAATGGCAACTATGAACCAACAAGCAGCATCCAAAATAAATATATTTATAGACCATGTGTGTAGATTGTTGGTTTAGTATTCTAGCAAATTAATTTTGTCTAATTCCTTGTGGCTTCATCTGTGTATTTATAATATTAAAATGGAAAATACATACCTTCTTCTTCCCTCATAACCTGCTCATCAGGTGTATACTCCACATTATAATTCTTGGCTATTTCTATCAGGTACCTCTCAATGAGGATCTTAGGAGGACTGTGGACCGACATCTTGTGTTTCAGCTTTTCACTCAGTGTGTTCACACTCTCATTTCTGCATGCATCAGCATAGATCTTGCCATATTTTGCCGTCAGCAAGTCTGATACTACTTTAAGTTCCTGTAAAAGATTAAACAATATCCAATTTTAGTCAAATTATTGACAACACTGAAGAGAATAGTAATTAGACTGGTGTGAATAGGTAAATTATATTTATTTCTTTACTCTCTTCACATAAACAGTCATTAATGTCATCGGTTTCTTCTAGGCAAGCGTGCTCCACCCTAGTCCGCATCATAGCTTCACATCAGGCGAGTTGAGGCCAAACGCAAGCCTATGTAGTTTTAAAAAAACACTGCTAGGACACAGGCCTTCTCTGACAGTGTGAGTGGGCCATGCAGGCCCACTGCAGATTGTTGTATGTCACATGTCTTTATTGGTTCTTGGCCATGCCAGTTTCCTCACAATGCTACCCCGCACCATTTTATACTTTCAATATCCTATGCATAGGCTAAACAGTAAATTCAAGTAGGGTCTTGCTTTAAACAGTTAATATCAGATTACTGCTGTATTATTAGTCACCAAAACAAGGAAAAGTTTTAAGTGATTAAGATAATGGCTTATTGTTTGCTGAGGATTATGTAATGGCACAAGGATAACTAAAGACCCAATTTCTTTTTTTTATAGTCTATATCATGCCCAACTGCTGGGCAAAAGCCTCCCCTTCTCCTTTCAAACCTCTCCGTTTTATGCAGTTTCCGGCCATAGTGTTGCCCTGTGAACATTCCAATTTATAAACTGATTGTCAAAAAAATCACGCAGATTTTTCAATAAACTGCAAATAAATACATTTGAAAGACTAAAACTACTGAAATGACTAAAAGACTTCTGGTTTCTAACTCTGCAAGTAATTTGTCAAACAATACATAATTTCTACTAATCTTGGTTATCATTTATCGCTATCAAATTGCTCACCATAATGCACTATAAACTGATAAAATGACAACACAGCATCTTCTACATACACAATAACTTTACATCTTATCTTTTTTTCAAAAATAGCTAATTATTCCATCCCAAATAATGATCAAATAAAAAGTGAACTTTGTCTACCAATGTTTGAAACTACTTCATGCTACTTTGTTGATAATGGCAATTTTGGCCAAAATTTTCTGGTGACAAGAAATGTAATGACTTTGTACACTTTTCTTTGTTTCTTTTGTAAATAGTAACTATAAACAAATAAGCTATGTGATTGAGAAACTTATCCCTCATCTATGACGTATAGTGCACACTTTCATTTCATATGTAAGTGCCTTGGAGTGTTGTTTGTCAGTAAATCAAAGGTTTTCATTTCATTCAGAACAACAAACCTGTATATCGGTGTGCATCCTCGGTGCCACCCATATAAGTGTGGAAATGGCTTCCGCCAGCCCTTCATCAAGCTCCTTCATCTGTGTCACGAGTCCAAACCTCGCCAAAATAAGATCACAATACATCTCCACTATTTCCATAGCCTCCACCATGTAGTCTTCCCTGAAAAACGATTATCATGAGTCTACTTTTGAAGATCAATGATGTTGCTACATGAAGGATGGACATAGACCCAGCTAAGTTTGACGTTCAAAAAAACACTGACAAAAAAAAACAGTAGTCATCTCAAATATTTGTTTTTGTAGAAGTCCATGTTTTGATATTGCTTCTTTATTAATTGTTACTTTAATGTGTGATGTTTTGAGGATACCACATGTAGAGATAGATAAAATCAAATCTACACAATTGGACGATTCCTGATCATAATGAATGCCCAGCCTATTACGACATGACGCAATGCTTAATATTAAAGTAATCAAATTCTATCTCAAGGCCAGGTTTGTTCGTGCAAGTATTTCTTTCTTTTACCCAAGACAGTTGTTCATACCTGATGATATGTTCCACTCGTATTTTAGCTCTTTCACTTTTACCAGCAGCAATGTAGTCTGCTATTTCCTTCCTTGCTTTCTGAGCTAACTCTGTTTTCTTCTTCTCTATCAACTTGAGCCTATTTATAGCCAGTCTCAAGTGAGTTTTGAGTTTAGTATAGTTGGGATTTGTGGAAAACATTTTGGAAATTACTATTTAACAATAATTTATCACACGCACGAGATTACGAATGACTAACGCAAGATTTTACTATTTATTGTTTGCGGTGAATCACCAAATAATTGCGTTCCGTCCGTACGTTTCAGCACTCCATCTATTGACAGAAGTGAACATTTGACAGCAGGATAGCGAATATTGTTTCCAGCATGTCTGACAAGGATAGAGTTTAACAATGCATAGCAAACTAAATTACTATTTCGAATGATTGTCAATATGATGTTACGTTTTGTTACTTGCTACTCAGCTATTTAGTTATAGTTTTTATTTAGTTATTTATATGCTTTGAAAAAAAAGAAACTCCAAAATACACTAGTTGTGCATTTCATTCGAATTTTTGGACACAGGAGGAAAAAAATATAACAGACATTATCACTCTTAATTTATAAGGATTGAAGTTCCAGGACCCGCAGGACCAAATAATCTTGCTGCACTAGGTATTTACTTTGATTATAATATATAATGTCTAGATAGAGCGTCGCCCTACAATCGTATCAAAGAAAACGAGTCAATATTTTCAAGTATGTGTGCGTGCAGGCGTCGTTTTACACTATGCGTCTATGTCTTTGTGTGCGTAAATAATGATACCAGCTACTACAATTCTCTCATAAATCACATTAAAAAATAGACTTATTAAATAAGATAAGTTTTAGGTGTATGACACGATCTGCACTGATTGGCGGGCAAGCACTTGTGAACCAATAGTTGGTTGACACTTTTTGACACGTTTGCGCGCACTTGACGCTCCATCTAGACATTATATAATCAAAGGGTATTTAATACTATTTGATGCTGGCTTCAGACACTTCCAAAATCTGCCAAAATCTTAATTATACTAAACTGCTGCCAATGGAATAAAGAGTTCGTTGCCGCAATAATATGATGCTATCTTGCGCCCAAGTAACTCTAAAATTAAAATGAGCGTTCAGCACTCTTTCACGGCAAAGATTCCAGCCAATGTAAATATTTTCTTTTGAGTCCAGCAAACAACCAAATTGAAACGTAAAGTAGCGCATTAGGCTCAGAAAAAGTAACTTGGGGGACCTAAACATAAAAGGCCAGCCTATGAGAAAAGCCGGGCTTCAAGAGCGAACGTAGCGAGCTCGAAAAATTTCGCATTCACCTCGGAATTGTATTTTTATTTGTTTATAAATACAAAAAATCTGTTAATTATTATGAACGAAAGGAACGCTGAATGTTAGAGCGAGTGAAGCGAGCTCGAAAAGTTTTAGCATTCATACAGAAATGAGAGTTATGTGGGTATGTACTTTGTCGACGAAAGTATAAATAGAGAACTAAAATAATGCGAGAGGCTAAATAATAACAGCCGCTCGGGTCGGGTCGGTTAAGCCGCGCTTGCCTAGGTTGGTCCGCGGATGCGTGACCGCCCATTACATACCGAGTTTCCTCAATGCCTCGGAAAGCACGAGCCGTTGGTCCCGGCTGTCATTTGTAGATCTTTGACAGTCGTTACAGGTGGTCAGTGGCCCGAAAGTCTGACAACCAGTCTTACCAAGGGGTATCGGATTACCCAGTACTAATTGGGTTGTGGAGGTCAGATAGGCAGTCGCTCCATTTAAAATACTGGTATTCAGCTGCATCTAGTTGGACTGGAAGCCGACCCCAACATAGTTGGGAAAAGGCTAGGCAGATGAAGAGTGAACGAAGCGACCTCGAAAATTCATTCATACAAATAGGAAAAACTGTCAATTTATAAAGAATTGACAAAGTATAGGATATATTAGCGAGCGAAACGAGCGAGACAATTTTAGCATTCCGCCTCGGCTAAGGTTGGTTCTCGAGTAAACTCCCATCCCCTTAATCGGAGGCTCAACAAATAAAACCACTTTTCATACAAAAATTAACATTTTAATTCGTTTCTTATACAATCATTATGTTACTATTAAGTTTGTCGCTACCGTGGGCAGCTACCCAATTATCATAGACTACATAATACAGAATAATACAGTAAGTCAACATTCGATACATCTGATTAGTAAAAAATCTTATTTCGTAGGTTTTATACATCCAAATCAATAAATAGTTCATGGTTTCATGAATTTATTATCATTAATCAACTTAGAAGACAGTCTAACTTACATATTTCTTTTAAATAGTTAGGTACTGTACATTTGATATTCATCCTTATTTTTTATCATCAGTGGTAACAATTTCGTAACAAAAATATTTCAATATTTTGGTATCCAAACTTTGTGCATTTTTTAGGCATTATCTTAATTTAATTAATGTAAATTAAGTTGACTTAATTTTTATACATTAAGTTGACTTTACCAATGATCGCCTTCTGTATTGTATGAAATAAGTACTTCACGAATCTTAACACAAGTTTTCACACTTACGACAGTTAAGTACATGGAAGTGAGAATTAACGATACCATCATACTATATGCTCGCTACGCAAACTATCAAGAGTTTTTAGCTAGCTGAGAATTGTTTTTATTTTTATGTTCAGCTGTGTACTTAATAAACTAGCTAAAATCACTGTGCTCATGGAATTCCGAGTTACTGCGAAAATATTTCGTTGGCTAGTGGAAGTATGACGGTACCTCGACATTCAAATATATGGCTAATAATGTGTCATCGATCCGGACATCGCGGGAATTTTCCTGTATTCCACCCCATGAGCAGCTGCGAGTGATTTGTTGTTTTGAGATGACAAAATTGTTTAAATGCCCAGAGTAAGTAGGTACTTGACTGGCCAAGTGGGTATCATCATACCCACATACATATACATATGTATATATTAAATACGAAGAGAATAAAATACATGTATTTTAGGTAAATGCATTAACAATTTCATCGAGAGTGTGAATTGACATTAATACTTATATGCTTATAATAAGGATACACCAATAAAATAACAGTGCAAAGTAACATTAAAAATACTTTAACAGGTACCTATAGAATTGTAAAATCTAACATTAAGTACATCAGATCATGATAATATCATATTTTTTAGCAATACATTAATATTATGTGTTATTATAAGTAGTACCTAAGTACCTATCGACAGACGAATAGAAAAACAATATTTTACGTAGGTATGTTATGTAACTCAACATGCAAGCTAAGCTCATTAAGATCTTTAAAGTCCCATGTGAATATTTATGTGATAATTATTGTCACATCGATCATTCCTATAAATTGAATTTATATAAGTCACAAGTATTTATAAAGATAAAACTGCAATAATAAATGAGTAAAAACAGCATGTAACATATAAAAAATAATACTGGTTTATCGTAAAAAATAATACTCCAAAATTTGCCTTACTTTACTAGGTACTTTAATAACTAGTTCTAACATTCAGTCATTTTCGGCAAATTTCTTATTACTCGTATCACTAGACTTCTTAACAATTTTACTGTGAGAATTTTCGTAATCGTCATGCAAAACAACAGTAGTGGAACTAGCATTCGACGGACTTCGAGAGTGTGTGAGATTTGTTCGATTGCTGTCAGCTAGATGCTCTAATTCGTGGCTCTCTAAATTAGGCACACCTGAACACACAGAGCTTACACGCGATACTGATTTTCGTTCCTCAGCGGGTGACTCTTTTATTGAATGACTGCCAACTAAGTGGAATAAAGAACACAAGAAAAACGTTGCATAAGTCCAGCTGATTACCATTATTAGAGCCAAAAACGAACCTATTTGAGAATAAGGCAAGAGATTAGAGCGCAATAAAAATATACCAGCAAAGCCAGTAGTTAGCGCGGCGGCCGCAGTTGGACCTGAAGATGATGACAATGCACATTTGACTCGCGCAGACTTTAAACCGTTAGCATTTGCATAGCTTAGCGCATAATGTAGATTAAAATCCACAGCTAACCCTGCCGAAGTAGATATTGCTACACTTTCTAAAATATTGAGCTTCCAACCATTTAATACTAGGATAGCTATAGTTACAGTTGCGGAAAATATCATGGCTGTCAAAGCGCACGTGCTAATCACAACGCTTAATGTTGCCGGTACAAGTACTATAAAACCTAAACTAGCCGATAGGATGAGAGCAATCACAGTTCCGCTAGCTAATGTTTTCTGTAGATCATAAAATTGTAAGTCTGACAAAAACCAGCCACACTGCATTCCCGGTGGCGCAGTTTTTAACTCTAGTTGTGTCCAATTTTCTACCTGATTGTAGAAATAATCCATCTCTTTGTACGACATTGAGTAGGGCACGACGCTTTCAAATTCTACTACCATAGCTGCAACCGTTGGGGGAGTGGCACTTCTAAGAAATTTAGGTCCCGCCACCCCCGGCATAAACAACTCACGGGGAGTTTGATACAACGATTCCATAGCTTTAATGATACAGAAATCGAATACCTCTTTTTTATAAGGAAACACGGAAGTCTCACAGCATGGTGTCCTATTTATTTTGTCTATATGGTCAATACACCGTCTACTCATATACATTTTAAAACTTTCAATAAAACAATTGGGAAGCAAAGGTCCCAAGGTTTGCTGGAAAAATGGTTGTGCTTTGATTCTTGTACAAAATTCTGACAACCATTTTTGAGAATCAGGATCCGATATTGAAAAATCCTCATCAAACTCTAAGTGGCCCTTTGCTGCTGGGTTCATGTGATTTCCATTATCTATAGCTTTTACACCCCACACCCATCTAAGAGGCATCTTACTACCTGTGCCAATATCTTTTCCAAATCTTTCAAATAGAAACCTACTACTGTAGAGCATGTCATATTGCTCGAATGGATGGGAGGTTTGAAAAAGTTGAAATTGTTTTGAATCTGGCAATTGAAGGCCAGGAAAGTAGAAAACTACGACAACACTGCCAATTCCAATAGCACCCAATACTATAACAAATATTATGTACAATCTTGTGACACATGTTATAATAAATATATTCAACATCACTCTGATATTTTCACAAAATTCACATATAATTTTATGAATTACATCTAAAAACTGTCTTCGTTTTGTACACAGTTTAACATCTACTATGAATACTGATGCAGGCAACAAACTTATCATTAAAAGGAAGTTGACTAGAACGGCTGTACCTGCAAAGACACTAAAGCAGTTTATGGCTGGAATATAGCTTACACAGGAGGCAAGAAAAGCTACTGCAGTTGTCAAAGTGGTGATGCTCATAGTGGTCATAGAGTGCCTCATGGTCTCCATAAGTATTTGAATGAGTATAGTCTCACCAGCACTAGATACATTCTTAATGTCACGTAGAGCATTATCTTGACAAACAATATTGTCTCGAATGAGCTGCTTACTAACCATTCTCCACACTTTGACGTAGAGGAACGCATCATCTGCCCCAATACCTATCACAACAACGATTACTAATAAATTCATAAAGGGAAAAAAATCCAAATTGTACACATATATATACAAGAAGTATGCTATACCAATTGAATATGTAATAGCTATAAATAACAGCACAGTGAGAATAACAGACTTTGTATAGACCCACACACACACAAATACGAACACACCACCTAACCCTATCAACCAGGTATCTTGTATCACCCACAAGTCGAATAATGCATTTTTCAGTCCAAAGTCCATGGCAGGTATAACAAGTGTTTCATAAGATAAATTTGAATTTTGCAATAGCTTATAATAAGGTAAGACGGTGCTACTGCTCGGTAATGGTAAGAAGAGCATGACATTCTTTACAAAAGACTGTGAGAGATCGGAGGGTGTGAATGCTTGCGAATCTATTAAATAGAATAATAAATTATATATAGCATCATACTGAGAACAATATTTAGGGACTTTACACCTATCTAAATCACAAGAAGCCATTAGTGAAAAATCATGGAAGTAACCTGCACACTTCTTCAGAATTGTTACTGCACTGCTCACATCTTCTTCGCTTAAATTTTCACAGGTAGTCTTTCCAGATATTAAAGCTATGTAATTTGGCACACTCCACACTGGACAGCAGAGCTCATCGGTATGTAGATCTCTTTGGCACATCTTATAGTATTCCGCCCCTCCAATTTCCACAAGCATTGACTGTAGTCTACACATTCTTTGTATGTTTTCAAATTTTAATAAAGATGTGTTATCTGTATTTGTAATAACTAAATGAGCATAATCTGATATGGGTGGTCCACAGGTCCCCGATGCATAGTTGTGATGTATGGGTTGGTCAGGTTTACGTTGCATTTCTTTTATTGTTACCCATTGTTTTCTTGTGTGATTTCTTAGAAAAACTGTGTTCTCATCTTCGAATGTCTTGTTTTTTCCAAAACCCCAATGAACATGGGTATTAGATATGTTAGATTCTGATAGCGGCCAGTTCTTTTTAAAATTCGTGTCATTGTTGTGGCCAACTTTTTTATTTTTAATACGTCCTTTGTTTTTAGAGCGCCCTCGACCTGATCTTGGTTTGTCCTGGCGCGTTCTATTGTTATATGCTTGGTTCATGCGTATCTGATCTTCTATTTCTTGTGGATTAACTGCAAGCCTCTTAGAAGGTCTCGTTTCATCAATAAGGTTTTCCCATGCAATGAAACGATGTGCCAAGGTTGTTCCTCGCGTTTCAAAGCCTACTATAGGATCAGAAAATGATGGTAAATCATGGCATACTAAAGGGATCACAGTAAGGATTGTTGAGATCCCAGTTACAGTGAAAAGAACAAGGTAGAAGTGGCGGACAATAATCCTGGCGTAAGCTGACAACATCTTTATGTAATGACTTCACGGGAATCACGGGCCTCATAGTTATTTCACTGCACCATCTTCTCATATCATTGTAACACCTTATCCAACTTAGTTTTGCTAACATAAATAAACGTTACAAGGGATCACATTTTGTAAAACAAAATATATACCACATTAGAAAAAAGGAAGGACTAACTAAAAGTTTACCCTTACACAAAATACACAACAGACAAATAAAAAAGTGTCACAGATTAAAATGTCTGAACTCTGAAGTGACATTACCAAAATGATTATGACTACAAGATGACTACCACTGCCGTCTGCCACTCAGTCAGGCAGAAATAATTGTTTAGGCACATTTACACGAGAGATGTTTCAAAACCAAATCAAAAACATCTGTTAGCGTAAAATTCAAGGATCTTTTGGCGTTCATATCGGATCTCTTGGATCTCGGTTGTTTGGTTTGTGAAATGCTTTGAAAAGTAACATTTTTGTTGTTGAAAATAAACTGTGTTAAAATCAGGGACGTTCGTCAAGTCGCAAGGAGCCCGTTTGTACCCAACTATTCGAAAACAATGCACATCTCTAGTCCATAGGGTTTGGGCCAGCTCCAGCAGTATTCTGAGGTAGGAATATTCGATATACATCGATGCATCGAATTCACTCGATGTTTATAATACGATGCATCGAATCAATCTGATGCTTTGAAAAACTGTTGATTTACTGGATGTATCGATGTATTTTCATAAAACATCGAATAAATAGTAACTATCTAGCTACAAATATTGTAATGTTTTATTTTATTTTTTTTCAAAATTTTCCTTTATATGTTAATAAGATACGTAGGTACATTAATACATGGGATCATTGCAGTATAATAATAAAAATACTTAATTTGTAGCTCAGGGGGATCGGCGTTGAGGGCTGAAACACAGGTTATGCCTAGTTCGGCCCCAAATGCTAATACTTTGTGCACTTTAAGTTTAGATTAAGCACCTCACTTGTAAAGAAATGTACATATTTATGTAAAATAAACATTACTTATTATCACTTACTTATTACTATTTCAGTTGATCTCAAATAAAACTAGAATAAATAAAATTAAACCTTCATCTTTTTTTGTTGGTGGCGCTAGTTGCCTTTTTTATTTTGTTTGTACTATGAAAATAAGTTAACGTAGGTGGCAGTTACCACCAACAATAGCCTTCCTAAGAAGGGTTGACGGCGGGCAGGCGGCCGGTCATAAAGCTTGGTCAAATCCTTTTGTAGCATGTCTTTTTCTTCCACCTGCTGGTGGAAGTAGAAAACATGTTGCGCCGATCCCATATTATATGGGATAAGGGCAGGAGGTTGATGATGATGTACTTTAAAAATAAACAACTTTTACGGGTAGTCACACAATTTATTTGTATTCGGTTTATCGGTGTTTTTTTTTGTGGTTTTTAATGGTTTCCCGACGTTTCGACACCTTTGCAGGAGCCGTGGTAAAAGTTGTTTAATTTCAATTAACAGTACCCGCTACAATTTGAGATCTGCATATTGTTTGTATCTTTATAAAATAAAATATTTAATATTGTCACATGGTCATATAAACAACAACTGAATCAGCGAAGCGTGGCATGAACAGTCGTTTTTATTCTCTCTTAGATACACTTAGAATATTAACTAAGGCATACGGAATAAAAGTGTTGTAGGAGTATAAAAATTATGGGTTGTTTCTAGGGAGTGTCAGAGGGCTGACTTTATGATGCAACGTTAGACAAAGTACTCGATTTCGAGAAAATATCAATTTTTTAACCTATTCATCGTAAAATATCGATATGTAGGCTCGATGTATTACATCGAAAAAAAAAAATCGATATATTTGCTAAGTGGACACCCTTATTCTGAGGATGTTCACGCATAGAGGAATACGCTCTAAGATAAGCTTAAATAAGCTATAAATGCTCTAAGATTCACGCAAAACTTTGATTGTCTATAATATTTTTATTATATAATGTTGTTCGTTTAAATAATCCTTTTCTGGTGAAAATAAAAGCTTTAGCTTTAGCTTTTATTCGGGTCTATTAATAAAATACTTAAAATTTCAACTACAAAGACATCCAAGCGATTTTCAAATAGGGATATTAGGATGAACACGCACCAGAGTTTAGTAGGTAATATTTTAGAGAGTGTAATGGGTTTGTTATTTGAGAACTGTGGCTGTTTTAGAAGGGGGAGAGTGTAGCTCGGTCTACGGCAAGTGTCGATGTACATTTAAATGATTTCCTTCCAATTATTATATCAACTCCTTTTATTTAAAGTAGGGTAACAATTCGTAAATTGGTATCTAAAAGTACACACCCGCATTAATGCTGATGCCATTTCGTAAGAAGCTGTGATGAATTACACACGACCACCAGATAGTGCCATGGCTATGACCATCACTTTTCTAGAGGTAAGTTTTCGTTTAGGGCATTGCCTAGGTGCTGAACCAGCATGATGAGCGCTTACGATTCAACATACAGCCTGACACTGATCAGCAAAGTGTAAAAAAACTTAATAAAAATTGTATTTCGCGGGTTACCCTGGCACTTCCACCTTAAGCATTCTTTCTGTTTTGAAGAGTCTTCCAGAGTTAGTTGCCTCATCTTCAGGCAGCTACACCTACACGTCTACTGCAACTATGAGTCTATAATATATTTGTACATGCGAGTTCGAGTAATTAATAAATCCATGTTTGAAATACTAAGTATATGCAAAGTGATAACAGAGGAACAAGCTACGGAGGAAGCAAGGAGCGAATCGCCTAACAAATTCTGCCACTTTTTGTGGGTGGCGAGGTAAAAACGTACAGCACTCTGCGGGAATTTGACAATCACACACAGCATCAACACCATCACACGCATCCAATTGTTACAAACACACACGAAGGAAAAACAACCATACAATAAATAAATACACACACACTGACACAGTATTGAACCCCGTCCGATCACTATGTACGGCAAGCCTATCCCTTGGGAGAAGCAAGCCAAATACTTAGGAGTCATACTTGACCAACACCTGTCCTTCGGGGCACATACCAAAGCAGCTCGCGACCGAGCTGCCTTCGCTATGAGTAGGCTTCATTTCATGGTAGCGGCTAAGAGCAAGTTGTCACTCAAGTGCAAGTTGCGTCTCTATACCGCAGTGATCCGTCCCATCATGTCATACGCTTGTGTTGTGTTCGCACATACCAAGTCTCGTTATATTCACAGGATGCAGACGCTCCAAAACCGATACTTACGTAGGATCACGGGTGCCCCGTTTTACGTACGTAACGAACGTCTCCACGTAGACCTTAGGATGCCCACCTTATTGCAGTTCATGAAACGCCTCACCAAGCGTTTCTTCGATCGTGCAATAAAACATCGTAATCCCCTGATCGCATCGGCCGCCCGATACGACCCCTCGCGTATCAGTCAGGTTCGCCGTCCAAGGCACACACTCGTAACTCCCGATGACGCTATCACTCTCCTCCAGGAGAGCCGTAGAGAAACTAGTACGCTCCTCAAGCGTATACCCCGTTTCAAACCGCCGTCTTTCCGCCCTCGCCGTCGAGGTCCGTCGCGACGTCCCGGTAATTGCCCTCCCCGACCCTTGCTCGTGCCAGCCCGCGTTGCTGAGCCAGTAGTTCTAAACCAGCCCCTAATTAATTCCACTCAGATCCAGCCTGTCCCCTTGCTGCCCTCCCCCAGCGACGCCCTAAGCCGTGGTCCGAGCCCCACAGGGGGCGCCCTTAGCGTGTAGTCGCTTAGTTTGTAAGTTTTTTGCCCTGGCTGGAGGCCTTAAATTCAAGGCATCCACAGGATAGACCGGTTAAGCAGACGACAACCTCCTAGGTTGAACTGCGAGATGCCATACACAAAAAAAAAAAAAAAAAAAAAACAGTATTGAACAGCTGACTTTCCTAAATATGCATTTCCTATGGCTTGTACTCAACGTATTCACTTTTAATAATATTTTTTTATTACAATTTGTGGTGAAAGCGGAAGGGTAGTCCGTGAAATTCAAATTTCCTTCAGTTTTTTTTTTTTTGCAATTTGCAGGTCAGTGGCAAACTGTATTTTGAACAAAATTTGATAAAAAATACCCTGTCACTTTCGGGATATCTTCCGTGATTATTAATTATTGTGAGCTCCCGATATTACGAAGCTGTTGCAAGCGCCATTGTTAAGTAATGTGTATGGTCAATGACTTTGACAATTATTTCCTTTGGCAGAAGAGAAAGCCTAGCCTAGCTATGGCAATTCTGTAGCTTATTCATCTATGAAGGCGATGGCGGTCACCACCGAGCCGATTCTCAAAGCAATTTCATTTGGAGGCAGTATGGTCAAAAGACTATAGCCTTCCCTTCGGGGTAAATAAAAAAAAAAAAGCTATTTCATTTGGAAGCCATAGACAATAAAGCATGATTGACGCAGATTATTGACACGATTGAAGATTAATTATTTCAATGGCAACAAGTTACTTACATACAATTTGGTCAATAATAATTTGTGGGCATACTTGTAGTAGTAGATATACGTATTTCATTTTATTGAATTGTTTCCGGGATCTTTGAAAGCTTTCGTTTACCTAGGATCCGTATTTGCAACCACCAGAAAAGGTCACAAGAGTTTTAAATAAACAACATTTTAGCATGGTAACCCTTTTATTGTCTTTGACAACTTGTGATCACAAGACCTCTCTGCTTCTGAGTTTTCTGTCAAGGCAAAAATAGGGCGAAAAAAGGCCGTCCCTTTCGGGAATATCGGGTAAATCAGCTCCAATTTGCTAAATAATATATTCAAGATGAGGTACTTCCTATCTTACCTGTTTTTCCTGTTGGTCGCGTTCGTGATTGTGGTGGTGCCACTGTTCTACCTTTTCCAAGGAAAGGGTGAGCTTTTGAGTTTTGGATGGTTCCTGGAGAATACTAGCCCGTACATGTGGTGTACGTTGGGCATCGCGTTAGCCGTCTCCCTGTCCGTGGTGGGCGCAGCCATGGGCATCCACACGACCGGAGTGAGCATAGTCGGCGGAGGTGTCAAAGCTCCCAGAATCAAGACCAAGAACCTGATCTCCGTCATCTTCTGCGAAGCCGTTGCCATCTACGGGCTGATCACTGCCATCGTGTTGTCAGGAATGTTGGAGAAGTACACAGAGCCCTTTATTGACGAAAGGATTAAGGAACAAAACTTTTTGGCTGGTTTTATAATGTTCGGAGCTGGATTCTCCGTGGGCTTAGTCAACTTGTTCTGTGGTATCGCTGTGGGTATCGTCGGCTCTGGTGCTGCCTTGGCTGATGCAGCTAATGCTGCTCTCTTCGTCAAGATCCTAATTGTAGAGATTTTCGGATCAGCCATTGGTCTCTTTGGTCTTATTGTTGGTATCTACATGACATCAAGGTGCAAAATGGGAAATGCCTAATTTAAGAATATATAAAACTTGAATATTAAGTGTAAGTATCAATTTGCATTATATCTAACTATCTTGTGATGAATTTGAGAATTGTGTAACTTGTTATAGAACTATGATGATACTCATAGTTCATTGCGTGTGTTTAATATGTATAAAATAAAATTGTTTAAATCATTGTCGTAGAACTACTGATGGATGAAGTACAGACTGATTTCACCCCAATTAAAATAATCCATATTTATCAATTGTCAAATTCTTAATAACTTTTTTATCTATATTAGTAACCTTTTTGTATCATTGTAATATGTAGGTGCTCTTGGTTTCTCAATTATAATAATAAAATCAGTTTTATAATCTATGTCACATGATCTTGAGACTACAGAAATTTAAGTTTTGGTAACAGCATGATTCAGTCACTTGACAAACAGTTACAGTAAATTATATATTTGTCTTTATTTTCCTGCTTACATATTGTATGCAACTGAATTACTAATTGATTCTTAACAATATATAATTAATCAAGTATTATTTAACTTGTATGCCTAATTAAAATATTTGACATAATAATATGAGTTTTTTTTTACATTTTCAGTTTAAAACAGCACTGGATGTTACCAGCCTTGACCTACCCTAACAATCCGAGTGTCCAGTGCTCATACCTACTTATCATCGGAGAAGCTTCAAGTTATATCATTGCAGTGTTGAACTTGTGTATCTTTCCTGCCTATTCTTTGTTGATGTGTTTATATAATGTAAATTATTTTTTAATCTTAATGATCATAAAAATATCTGATCTTAGCACTTCATAGTCAAGTAGCTTAAAGTAAAATTAATTTTTTGATGTTATATCTGTACTATACATTCACTATAATTGTTGTTTCATATGATAAGGCATTTGTGCTAAGATTTCAGATATTTGAACTGAGGTTTGGATTGTATTGCAGTATTTTATTGACAACTAAACAGTAACCAGTCGAGATTGTGTTGTATTGAACCATAACAGTGTCCTAATGTTGAAATGACTGGGTACACATTGTTTTCAAAGTTTCCGTGGCCTAATATAAAGCTCTGCCTTGACATAACTACAGTACCGTACCTTGTCATTTATAAGGCTTATACATTCCATAAAACCTTGTTTCAAGTTTTGTAAAAGCTTTGATTGGTCAGTCTGTAACCCATGTTATACATAGTAATAAAATATAATGTACATAAATTTCGTATTTGGTGTGAGTTATTTTCCATTGGACACAAAAACACGGGTAATGCTGATGACATTGTATACAGGCATCAGTAGCACCCTATTGTTATCTTAGTATTGCAGAGCACAAAGTTTTACATTTATTATTAAAATATCTTTGACGACAGATGAAAAGGAACTATTGTTGAATAGATTTTATTTGTAAAAGCTGCCTGTGTCTGTTTGGAAAATATCTAAATTGTTAATGTTCTCTGGTATTGATAAAGCACTGTTTCCCTTTTAAATTATATAAAAATCTTATTATAACTCTCAACTGTAAATATTAGTTTGCTTACCTTACTAATTTATTGTATGTACTTGTAAATTCATCTGCATAAACTTAACTATAGGAGTTGATATGTGGCCACACATTGTTGGTATTTGATCAATCGAGAATCGACATTGGCTATTAGCAGTGTTCACATTTCAGAACAAAACAAACAATAAAGTATTATATCAGTCTTTAAAACACATTACTGATGTAATTCTAAGTAAAAATATATTTTATTTGTGCAAATGTAGATATTATGTATGTTGATGAATAAATAGATAAAAAGTTGTAATGTTTTTATTTCTCATTGTTAGGTGTGCAAAAAATTATTTCAAATTGTAATAAAACAGTGTTTTCTTCTCGATTTTGTGTTTATAGACACTTTATTGTTTGGAATAAAGGTATACATTATTTTCTGTCAAAGTATCATATGAACTGCTACATAATTGTACTTCAATTATACCACGGAAATAGCCCTGAAAATGTTAGAACTTGCATTGACCCTGAATTATTTACGAATGACACTGCATCAGTGGCATATTATGTCATTGGAATTTAATCTTTAATTCTTCAGATCTACCTATTAAACAATATGTGAAAAAAATCTGTCCGATCCGAAAGGGGCATATAGGTATACTAATGACATTACCAAATAAAGTACAAAGCATAAAATATTCATGAAAGTAAAAATATTAGTGAATTTCAAAATGCATGATTTTTGTCCCAAATTACAACTGTTCCCATAAAATCGATCTAACTTTTAAAACGTGACAACACCATCTTTGGCAGAAGTATGTTCGATCCTCAGACCAATAAAAAAGTATAGACAGAACATTGCGCTCAAAAAGTGAGGCACGTAATATGAAGACGATTCGGCAATATGAAGACGGCTGCGCGGTAGTCTGCCGCGAGTGAGCGAATGCGCGAGACGTAGTTTTGGTGAAATAATAATTGCGAAATTATGCCGTCCTGCGTCATAAACTGCTGCAAAAACAATTCATGTTTTCAGAAAAAGTCTTCTGGGATTACTTTTCACAAGTAAGTATCCGATTTGATGTGTAATTTAAACAAAATCGTAAAATGTTTGTCATCATTTCTCGGAACACGAATTCTAGACGCCCTTGTGTCAGTGTTGCAAGTTAAGAACATTATATTTTCCCAAAAATAAGGGAAGTTGTGATTTTTTACGGAGACTTTACAACTGTGTTTTAGGAAATTTCACTATTGCATAATTATATTATTTAGTTTTGGAGTATATTAGGTACTCATGTTATTATGCATGATACGTAAGTATTTATAAAATTTATTTATAATATATATTAAAATAATAGTTTTATGATATTTTTTAGGTTTCCAGGTGATGAAATGTGGAAAGAAAACTGGATCAAAGTTGTACGGGACAACAGAAATGATGTCGAATGGCTCCCTTCAAAATTTAGTGTGGTTTGTTCTTTACATTTTGAAGAAATTGATATATACAACACCAAGGGTGGTTATCGTCGAATCAAGAAAAACGCTACACCAAAAAAGGTTGGGTATTTATTATTATTATTGTTGTGGTTATTTTATCGTCGTAAATAAAATCTTTAGCTTATTTTAAAACACTGTTATCGTATATTTTAGATTCATCTTGTAAACTCCGAGTGGTGTCAGAGAATGGAAGCGTCTGGTATTTCTACTAATCCTAAATCTTCAACACTGGAAATTAATACAGAGGTTTGTGCCTACCTGAGTTATTATCAGTATGTGTGAATTTACCTAAAATATAAATACCTACTTATATAAAAATCTAAAATCAAAATAACTTTTTTTCCGCAGCACTGTAACATTGAGGAGGGAGTTGACACGGCTGGAATTTTTGGCGATACACCAGTTAAACTTACGGAAGATATCTCAAACTGTCCACGTGAAATCCATGATTCCGAACTAGAGTCAATATTTGACACTCCAAAAAAAAAAAAACTTAGACAACAAGTTAGAAAGTTTGAATTACGTTATAAAATTCATGCACGTAAAATCAAAACACTTAATCAGAAAGTTAGACGCCTTAAAAAGAAAAACGCGTCACTTAAAACTGTTTTAAAAGATTTAAAAGAAAAAAATTATATAGACACTGACGTATTCAATATGCTCGGTGAAAACATTGTTGCAGCAGAAATATGTCATAACATAAACAAAAAGAATATAGGAAAGAAAAAAATCAAATATTCTTCAGCAATGAAAAAGTTCTGTCTCACCCTCAACTTTTATTCACCGAAAGCCTATGAATACGTGCGACAAACCTTCCGAACATGTCTACCACACTCTAAAACTTTATCGAAATGGTACGCTCATATTAACGGTGAACCTGGCTTTACAGAAGAAGCTTTTTCAGCTATAAGACAAAAGGCTGAAGCCTCAGAATACCGTCCTATATGTGCCCTTGTATTTGATGAAATGGCTCTAAGACAGCAAAAGATATGGGACGGAAAAAAATATCATGGGCTAGTAGACATGGGGATTGGTACAACTTCAGATTCTGTTGCATTAGCATCTCAAGCTTTTGTTTTCCTACTAGTAGCCATAAACCAGCGTTGGAAAATCCCATTGGGTTACTTTTTAACTAATAGTCTCACTGGAATACAAAAAGCAAACTTAATTAAAATGTGTCTTATTAAATGTTTTGAAGTTGGAGTTGATGTAGTGTCTATAACTTTTGACGGGCATGCAACAAATTTTGCAGCCATGGAATTACTTAATTGTAATATTAAAGATTTATCATTAATGAAGACAACATTTAAACATCCATCAAATGATACGGAAGTAGCCTGCTTCTTAGATCCGTGTCATGTCATGAAATTGGTAAGAAACCAATTGCAATCCAATAAAGAGTTCTCGGATATAAACGGCGAAATTATAAAATGGGATTATTTGACTGAACTCAATAAACTGCAAAACAGCGAAGGACTTCATTTGGCCAACAAATTATCAAAAAAACATATTGAATACAAAAACCAAATAATGAAAGTCAAATTAGCCACACAATTACTGAGCAGAAGTGTTTCAACAGCTTTGAAAATATGCAGAGAAGACCTGAATCTCAATCAATTTAAGCAATCTAAGCCTACCGAACACTTTATACAACTAATGAATGATTACTTTGATATTTACAATTCCAGAGGCATGAGAGAATTCGGATATAAAAAACCAATTAATATCAGAAATAAAGATAACATATTCACTTTCCTCGATTACTTAAAAAAATATATTATCGATCTTAAATTAAAAATATGTACAAAACGAAGCGTCATGAAAGATGGTAAAAAAACGGCCATAATTACTCGATTTTACAAACCGATAATTGAAACAAAATGCAAATCCGGGTTTTTGGGTATATTAATAAACATTGAAAGTCTTAAACATTTGGTTCAGCATTTGATCGAAAATGAAAATCGATTGATTTTTTTACCCACATATAAAATGAGTCAGGACCACATAGAAATTTTCTTTGGTTCAGTCAGGATGCATGGTGGCCACAATGACAACCCTAATGTCAGGCAGTTCAAGGGTATTTACAGGAAGTTATTGACACACCTTGAATTAAAGTGCTTAACTGGTAATTGTGTGCCACTGGAAAACATAGCTATACTGAATTGCTCTTCCGCCATACAAATTATCAATGCCACTTCAGCATCTTACCGTCATGAAGAGGATTATGAAGACAGCACTCTCAATTTCCTTAAACCAATTGAAAACGACGTTGGAAATTTGGCCAGCTACTTAGATGTACCGGATATAAATGATTTTAGGAAATATGTAATCGGTTATATAGCTGGTGGGGTTGCTCATTACCTATCCAAAAAAATCAAATGTGAACCGTGTATGTCCCGGCTTCTGTCTTCAGAAAGGTATGATTTCCATAAATTAATAACATTGAGAGACAAAGGTGGTTTAAGTTTTCCTTCTTTAGATACATATAATATATGTTGTACGTGTGAGTTGGTGGTAAGGAAAATTGTTAAAGAAGGAATAACTATTACTTCAATAAACCAGCACAATTATGTACTGTCACAAATTCTCAAACGATTTATTGGTAATCAGGATATTTTTTCAAACTTAGAAGATGAACATAACGTGTATGGCGTAGAGCACCAAACAAGTTTAATAAGATCTGTAATTAATAAATACATAAATATAAGATTTCACCATATTGCAAAACAAGAAACTTTACTTTTAAGTTGTGACTCAAAACGCCAGATATATAAAAAACTGACACAACATAAGGGACATTAGTCATTTTTATTTACGTAAGTTTTGTGTTTTGTAAAATTAATTATTGATGTTAATATTAAAATAAATGACTCTCATTAAACTTAATTATCTTTCATTTAATTCACCCAATACTACATAATAATAAAACTTTTCACCAAAGTATATCTCTCGCACTTGGGAGTTGCAACACAACGCTTGCAACATTTTTCTCTAGCACACATGCGCAAATCTACGACATCGTACACCGAGTTACGCACACGAAGCCGAAACTTGGCCTCACTTATTTCGTCGCGATTGTTTACGACGGCTCCGTCTATACTTTTTTATTGGTCTGAGGTTCGATCGTCAATAATTGTTTGTTTATGACGTCACTACCCGAGAAGCGACCGGAGTGTCGCCGCCCGCGCCCCTGTGTTTCAATGTGAGTTTCCTCATTTTAGTACCTACTTATATTTTATTTTATTTTCATCGGGGTATTTTTTCATTGTTTGTCATCCCAAAAGGATTACCTACATAAATATAATCTAATCTCGAGACCAAATAATACCTTCTCGGATCGGACAGGGTTTAATAACATATTGCGTGTTATGGTTAAAAATCAAGGAAAAACGTCTGTTAAAGTTTGTCTGCTTGTCAGTCTTTTACCGTTAACTGACCGTTTCTTCTCTAGCAAAGCGGTAGACGAGACTGGCAATCAGTAAGCATATTGATTTTGGCATTATCTCGAATGCGCGTGAGTGGCGGTTACTGTTGTGTGATTGTCTGATAAGAGTATTATTAGCGCGTTGATATGATTACGTTTGGTTGGTACACACAGGTGTAAAGGGTGAAATTTTGAGAGAGGGTAGTAAGGGCATTAAACGAAAATAAAAAAATGGCACTAATTCGTTCGTAATTCGAAGTTTAGTTTATTATGTTCATTTCGGACAGTGTTTGTTGCAGCGGCTAGTCTGGCCAGTCTATTCATAAAAAAAGTAAGTTGGGGTTTCACGTCTTACGGGTCGTCCTTTAATCTCGTGAGGTTTTTTAGGCCACTTTTATAGCCTCTTCCCCTTGGTGATACGTCATGAGTTTTTAGGCTACCTCTCCTCCCCCCTCCCAATATCGCGTGTAATTTTTACTACCTATTGAAAATACCTAGTTTTAGAATCTGTTTTAAAACAAACATACACAAATTCGCTTGCTAGGGTTTTAAATCAATCATTGGTAGGTAAATTTATTTTATACATCTCACATCACACTTTGAATTTTTTTTTGTCCCACGAAAAAAATACACCTACCTACATACGAACACATCCCATTATGCCATCCTCTGACCCCCACCCCCTTGTTCGGACCTCACGTGACGACGACCCCTCTCTTACGAAACTTTTTTGTGATATCTGTCTTTTGAAAATATATATATATATATCTTTTGATATCTTTTTCTACTGAAACCTCAGTTGCTTTCATAGAAGTGTTAGGATCTTTATATGCAACAGGTTCGGATCGATTGACATCAAAAAAGAGTTTGCGAAAATTGGCCATTTTCTTGCTGACTACACTTTTTCGAAAATCTGTGAATGCAGGTCGGTCTCGTAAAACCGTTTTCCTGTAGCTACAACGCTTATAGTACCTGACCTTACTGCACCATCTCTAAATTCCATTCTGTACTAGGGCGTCGCCAGCTTTTGAGCCAGGGGAAAGCCAAAGTGTGCGAGTAAGGCTCAAGTTTACTATTTACGGATGCTACAGCTGAAGTTCTTCGAAGAATCTATAATGCAAGGGCCACTTCAAAAATATTAGCAGGAGCACCTCGGATGGTCAAAAATAGAAGTTACTCATTTTTAGGAGTTATTTGAAAAGTCTAGGAACTAAAAGAACATGTAAGCTCTCCACTCCAAACCATGTTAGTTTTTATTTAGCTGGAGTAGACAATTTTAAGAACAAAAAATTGTTTTTGCAAAAAAATAACTGTCTTTCAAAAAAATAGAAAATTACTTTCGGGAGTCGGTGACTATTGTTTGTTTCATTGACTTTTTTGCCACCAATTTTCGAAAGTAAAGTTATTTTAAATTTTTTAGTGTTGTTTTTGGAAGCCTGTTATTTTATTGCAAAAAAGTTTTTATTTTACCCTTTACAAAACCGATTTTGATAAAATTTCTATGAGACCAATCGAGAAGTATATCCTTTTAGACAAAAGAAGAATTTTTCAAATCCGTTCATAAATGACGAAGATATGAGGTAATAAACACAAAAAATAACAACCGAATTGAGAACCTCCTCCTTTGTTTGAAGTCGGTTAAAAAGGAAGTAAGGTTCCAAGAGCTAGAAAATTTTAACACCCTACCTTGAACTGGTTATTATTGTTTCGACCCTTCATCCATGACCAGAGGCGTATTAAATGGCGGGAGCGACCTAGGCAAGCACCTCACCAGCGCCCTTCTAAAAAATATAAATAGTAGTAGGTAAGTAGTATACTGGGTGATTGGTAATTGGGTGCAGTCTTTGCAATTGGTAATACTAGAGCTAATTTGCAACAAATTTGACCACGATAACTAGAGGTCCAATCTGAGTGGTTTCGGAGTAATGGAAATTTTAAGTTTTTTTGGAGATTTTCCTCCTCTCGACCAAATATTGATAATGTATTAATGTACATTGATGATGATGACTCAGTAGTTGGCATTACTACATTGTGTGGTAGAGATTACTCCAAATTGGAGTTTTCATTTCCTTACTCCCGACATGAAGTAACTGCAATTACAGCTGCTGTTGTAGCAACCACAATTTTTTTCCGTGTACACACGCACTAGCCTCAATTTTCGAGCTTCTTTTCGTATGCGGCATCACTAGGTTTTTTCTTTTATTTACTCATTCTTTGTGTACCTAATAAACTAAAACGTAATGTACTACACAACTACTTAATCTAAACAATAGAAGCCCGTGTAACCGACTAAAACAAAGCTGAAACTAAAAGTTCAAAGACATGTAACGTGTCCGCGTAACACTGGTCAGTTTCCCTCACTCGTCAGTTTAGTTAATTCAACAGTTTCGTTGATTCGTCATTTTCGCTGATTGGAGAGTTGTGTGAATTCGACAGTTGCGTCAACTCGACAGATTCCATAATTTGCCATTTTCGTCGATTCGTCAGTTAGGTACACTCGACGAAAAAATATAATAAACAGTTAATGTGGATAATTTAACCTGCTGTAAGGAACCCTTATCCCAATTTAAATCAAACTTTAACTTGTATTTTTAAAGTAAATTATATTAATATAAAAAAAACTTTACTTCGAACTATCGAGTTAACGTAACTGTCGAATTCACACAACTGTCCAATCAGCGAAAATGACTGGTACTGGTGGATTGGTAATTGCGTGCACTCCTTGAAATTGGTGATACTAGAGCTAATTTACAACAAATTTGATCCCGATAACTAGGGGTTCAATCCGAGTGGTTTCGGAGTAACCGAACTTTCAAGTTTTTTTGAAAATGCTCTTCCTCTCGGCCAAATAATTAATAAGTAATTATGACATCTACGTCGGTCAGAGCATTGACATGATACTTTACAGATAGCGCATAAATAAATGAATCTATCGAAAAACAATTTATCAAAAAAAAAAACCGAAAAGTTTTGGTTTAACATCGTCACAAAGTACATAATATGAGAAAGATTGAAAAACGAAATAAACGATATAATACACGTTAACTGACGTGCAAATTGCAGAAACAACTTCCTAGTCTTATTTATTAGCTTTCAAAAATTGGTACCACAGTACCTACCCACTTCGAAAAAATCGAAAGATTATGGATAATAACAACAGTTGTTCCCGACAAGGTAGTATTTTGATCGTACTGGGACTAACTGCGAATGGGACGAAGTGCGCATAACCCATCAGGCGTTGTAGGAATAATCAAGAAGGCAGAGCACGCTTCGGAAGCTCTTCGTCTCTATAGAATTAAAGAATCTTTTTTATATTGTGTAAGTAGGTGCATAGGTACTTTTTACTGACACAATTATTTTTTGATATTTTTCAAATAAAAATCACGCGCGCTCCCCTTTTAACGGTGTTACCACACCAATCGATGCCATCGATCAATGGTAGAATGGATTGGTCAACGTCGATCGATAGTTTTACTAACGTCGACCGATGCCGATCGATGGTATTGATATGCGGTCGATCAGTTGTTTATCGCCCGATATCCGTCCATCAGCCAAAGCTACCACACCAATCGATCAACGTCGACCGATGTATCGATCGTTTGGTGTGGTAATACCCTAAGATCTCGCCCTAGGCACGTGCCTTGTTTGCCTTAGGGATAATCCACCTGTGTATATGACTTACTTGGTCGACTTAGAGATAAAAGTCAAGATCCAAGAGAAAGTAGTCTGAAGAGCGAGCTCGAAAATTTCAACACTCTACCTACCATGGACAAGTTAGAGTTGTTTTGACCTGCCTGAGTTACTTGGGCGACTTATAGGAGACAAAGTTACGAGTATGATTCAAGAAAAAGCCGGCTGGAAGTGCGAGCGAAGCGAGGACGACGATTTACATCCTGTCTCAAATAAATTCAGATATGTAATTAAAGATCAAAATGTCCACATGAATCATTTTATGCAACCTTGGGGGCCTCGGAGCAAGGGACTCCTAATTTATTTCAGCCTCTGTCTACTGGTCGATCATACGAAAATCCAATAGGAGTGCCAATCAAGAGGCAAATATAGGTATGGTGTTTCTGTGTATAACTTACTTTTATAATCGATTTATTACGTATGCACTTAGCACGAAGGGTCAGCCTGTTTGATTTTAGGACATGCCGTGTTGCAGTGGTGAAATTTATTAAAAATATACAACGCCTGCCTGCGTTCGAAGATACGACAAGTCGAGGCCGTTACTGCTGGGCCACCTGCTCGTCGGCACACTACAAGTGCCTGTTACTCTAATTAGTAGAATTCAACATAAACTGACTGGATTTTATTTTTTGCTGATAGCTACTGTAATGGATGTTCTGCCCCCGTATTCACAATGCTTCGATTCGGTTTCGATTTCGGAAAGTTGTATGTCTATCTTTTTTTGGCATTACCAAAACGACCCAGATAGACATACGACTTTCCGACATCGAATCGAAGCTTTGCGAATACGGGGGCAGAAGGGAAAATGATAGGCATACACTCACTTTTAAATTGTATTCTTACAAAAATTTTGAAGGCGCCAACACAAACAGATCTTTCTCCGAACGAGTCACGCCCCAAAAAGTACCGCCACCGACAGGAATTCAAACTACTTACCTTCCTCTTTATATTTTTGTAAAATATTCGTAACACATAAATTGACATAGGTAAAAAGAATTTATGCTATAGATTTACAAAGTAGACTTTTATAATTGAATATGGTTTACAGTAATATCTCCAAGATAATGAATGCTCAAAGACACCTTAGGGACAAACATTATAGTGTCTTTACAAATTAATGTTAAGTAGATTGCATCAGTACTATACTAATAAAAAAATAAAAAAAAAAAAATAAAAATCATTTATTTCAGACAACAAGGTCCATAGGCAAGGCAAAGTTGTTAGTAACAAGAATTTTGCTTACAACTAATGTTAGTAATTAAAAATTAAAATAAGAAAAAGAAAATAAGACTAAACATACCGACTACCCCAGCACAGTAGGCTCACCGGTCTCGCAACACATGGAGTTCAGTGAACCTACTGAGCAGAGCAGTATCAGTTCTCTCACCAATCATCTTCAGGACGCTATTCGGGCTCCCCCGTACTCGCCGCACCACAGACGCAACTTTTTTACGCATAATTGCGTAGAAATCATCTACGCTGGCGTCAGCAAACATACCGGATGCACTGCAAAATCGAGGGAGCCGAAACAGAGCCCTGAACACATTATTATACTGGACGCGCAAGGCATTGTAGGCCCTCTGTGTAAAGTTTGCCCACAGGCCGCTCGTGTAGAACGTCTGGCAGAAAGCCTTGAACATTGTTATTTTAACAGGAGCCGTACACCGAGCGAACCTGTGTGCCAACATATTACCACGGACCGACAACGCCCTGCGCTCCCTCTCAATATCTAATTCGTCACTCAGATTCTCAGTTACAACGTGTCCCAGATATTTAAACTGTGCAACACGACTTAGAGGTACACCATTCAGTAATATAGGTGGTATGAAGATATTGTTTTTATTTTTACATTTAAATAACATGAACTCACTTTTACTTTCATTGTACCTCAGGCCATGCTCCACAGCATAAACTTCACACACCTTTAACCGCTGTCTGAGACCCCCAATTGAGGGGCTCAGCAGCACCATATCATCAGCATAACTCAAATTATTGACACATATGTCATCAATATGGCATCCAACATGCATGCTACTGAGCTCCTCAATCAGATGGTTAACATATATATTAAAAAGCCGTGGCGAGGTCAGCCCGCCTTGCCTGACACCGCACTCCAAAGAATATTCATCTGAGTATACATTTCCCCATCTTACTATATTAAGCTGCTTATCGTACCAGTAGGCGAAAATATTTACAAGATCGGCAGGGACACCTGCAGTTCTTAATTTTGTCCAAAGCTTATCATATGACACCAGATCAAAAGCTTTGGACAAATCCAAGAAGCATGCATATACTGGAGTTTGCCTTTTTACATAATAATCAACAGTGTGTTTCAGAGACAGTATTGCACTTTCAGTTGACAACCCCTCTCTGAAACCGAACTGTGTATCCTGTAATGTTACAAAACAATCAAGTTTTCTATCCAATAACCCATCAAACACTTTTGCGATTATAGTAGCTAAAGAAATTGGCCTATAATTACTTCTATCAGAGATATCAGCAGTGGCATTTTTCACAATTGGCACAACCACTGTTCTCATAAGATTAGATGGTAGATATGAGTGCCGTATACAAAAAGTGAAAAACATGGCTAACACCCTATACAGGTGCACTCCCCCATGCTGCAAGTGCTCGACACTGAGTCCCTCATGCCCTGGTGACTTTCCTCTTTTCATTTTCTTAATAATATCAATCACATCCCTACTTGAAAAACCAATGGGCTTTTCTACTGGGCAACATTCAATATCAGACTTAGACAGCAAGGAAGATTTCACCTGAAAATGATCCTTAAATGTATTTGCAACCATTTTAGCATCACTGATGCCATCAACGCACTCGGGCAGACTAGCCTTACCATTCAAACGCTTAGTGCCCTTCCAGAACTTATTAAATTTCTTAGCAGAATGTTGTGAGGCCAGTACTATATATATAAATAATATATATATAATACTAATGGCTGCTGTGATACTAGTTGCATTCAATGCCAACAGATGGCGTTAGTTGTTTATTCTTGACAACAGTTCTTGACGATGAGACGTGTAGGTTGAGGGCGAAGCGACGGAGAAGCGACTTTACGCGTCGGGAGGCGCGTTGCCCGCGGCGTTCAACGCGGCGGTGGACGCGCACATACGAACATACGGCAGTGCCCGAAACTCATTCGTTTTTTTTCGTTTGTCTCACTTTTGCAATATTCCATATAACTAACTGTTGCCACATCAAATAGTATGGTTGTGTTTGATTTGTATCGAACCAAAAATCGATTTTTCAAAATAAATCGACATGTTTATCGTGCGGCGGGCGCCGCTCGATAAACATGTCGCGCCGTCCGACGCGCCGGGTCTCCGTAAATGTGCTGTGATGTGCACTGACTCACTTGGGCTTCCTGGGCTACGGCTGTCGCCAGTGGCTACGATCAGGATTTTTTTCCCGTTTGTCGCCAGTGGTGACAAACCCGATGGTGCCGTGCACTCGTGCGAGTTTTTATGGACGCCCTAAATGGTAAAACTATATTGATTGTGAGTAGCACTGGTTATAATCTATAGCAACAATAGGTAAAATACAGACAAACGTTATTGTTAAGGTGCGCCAGCGTAGCCCGCGAAATTTAAATTTTCTTACGTTTTTTGCAATTTGCCGGTCATTGTCAGGCTGTACATTGAACAAAATATGATTCGCGGCTTTAATAGGAATTTAGTTTCAGAATTATAATCATTAAAATCATCAATGCAACCCTCAAAGTTCATACAATCCCACTGAATAACTATTTCATGAATAAGTCATTCAATGGGGTTGTATGTATAATACCCTACCTACCTTGGACAGATTAGAATTGTTTCAAGTTTCGACCTACGGGAGTTACTTGGGCGGCTTATAGACAAAATTAAGATTCAAGAGAAAGTAGGCTGCAAGAGCGAGCGAAGCGAACTCGAAAATATTAACATTTTGCCTGGAATAAATTCAGATATGTTATTTAAGATCAAAATGTCTACATTCTCCTAAGTTTTTAGCAACCTTGTGTTTGCCATAATTGCCTATTAAGGCCTCGGGCAAAAGGCTCCTCATTAATTTCAGCCTCTGTTTATCGGTATAAACAGAGGCTGAAATTAATGAGGAGCCTCTAATGAATAGTTAATCATGCGAAAATCCAATAGGAGTGCCAATCTAGAGGCAGTAAAAAGGAGCCTCTGTGATTAAAGTTATTTCGCAGGGCTTAAAGAACAAAACGCGCCCGTTGGTTTATAGAAAATGTGTAAGTATTTTGCGGTAGCTAGTAGGAGTACCTACTCAGATGCTCATTTTTAGCCTTAAAAATATTTTAGTTTGAGATTGATTCTATTTTATTACGTATTTACTCGACGCCCATGTGCAATACGTATACTTACTTCGGACAAAGTCTGAGTAAGTTAACAGCACTTTTATTTTCCAAATAGTTGTCGGCAGGATTGATTTCTTCATATCCAACCACAATCGAATCGATTATTCAATTTCAGTTTTTTGAATATCGATTGGAGGACTTTTTCGATAGCACTTTCGATCGATTGGATAGGCTATAATGCGCATATTCCAGGCGACTAACAACTTAAAGGGCGACTCAATATTTGCTTAAAAAAGATAGCTTGACAGCCAAAACAAATAGCTTGGCATAAATTTGGAGTTGCATAAATTTTATTGCTTAGCCAAGTAGCAGAAGGGCACAGGGAGCTTAGTGCACCCCAACACAGGTTAGGTTCGAATGGTATGACGGGAGCTAGAGTGAGCAAGCGAAGCGAGCTAACATAGCTCCCATCATGTTGGGGTGGATTGATACTCGCTAAGCGCACACTCTAGTGCGCCCCTCAATCGGACTTAGCACTGCCTACTTACCTTAGCAACCCTATCATCTTCGTCTTCAACAGCAGGACTAGACCGCGGTGGGATTGCGTCAAAAGATGACGCTGCAAGCGCTGACCACGAATGTAGTTACAGAATTATAATAATTAAAATCATCAATACAACAATCGAAGTTTATTTAATCCCAATCAATGACTTCCATGAAAAACTCATTCAATAGGGTTAAATGAATTAGAGGGTTGTATTGATGATTTTCATGATTATAACTCGGTAAACCCATATTTGTTACGTGCGCACATCATATTTTAGCCAACATACAACCCTAAACTGACCTGCAAATTGCAAAAAACCCAAGACAATTTGAATTTCGCGGCCTACCCTGGCGCTTTCAGTTTACCGGTTGGTTCAAGTTTCAATATGGATTATTGCTGAATATGGATTATTTTAATTCTAATTGGAGTGAAAACAGTCTGTACTATAAACTTATCCATCCAGTAGTTCTATTTCATAAATATTTATAATTACCGAATCACGAGATTTATCCAAACAGTTTTATTTTATACATTTTAAACATAATTATTCAATGAATCATACTTATAGTTTCATAATAAGTTACACATTTCACACATTTGCTTATTACAAGATAGATACAAATGTTGTTAATGCAAATTGATACTAACACTTATGATTCAAATTTTATACATATATTCTTAAATTAGGAGTTGCCCATTTTGCACTTTGCTGTCATGTAGATACCAACAATAAGACCAAAGAGACCAATGGCGGATCCAAAAATCTCTACAACTAGGATCTTGACGAAGAGAGCAGCGTTAGCTGCATCAGACAAGGCAGCACCAGAGCCAATGATACCCACAGCGACACCACAGAACAAGTTGACGAAGCCCACGGATAATCCAGATCCGAACATCACATAACCAGACATATAGTTTTGGTCCCTAATCTTTTCGTCAGAAAACGGCTCTGTGTACCTCTCCAATTTTCCTGACAACACAATGGCAGTGATCAACCCGTAGATGGCGACTGCTTCGCAGAAGATGATGGAGATCAAGTTCTTTGTCTTGATTCTGGGAGCTTTGATACCTCCGCCGAGTATGCTCACTCCAGTCGTGTAGATGCCCACGGCTGCGCCCACCACGGATAGGGAGACAGATAACCCGATGCCCAACGTAGCATACATGTACGGGCTAGTATTCTCCAGGAACCATCCAAAACTCAAATGCTCACCCTTTCCTTGGAAAAGGTAGAACAGTGCCACAAACTCAAAAATGGACGAGGCCACTAAGAATAACATGGACAACATGAAGTATCTCATCTTGAGATATATTATTTAGAAAATTTTACCCGATATTCATTCAAAAGGAACAGCCTTTTTTCGCCCTATTTTTGCCTTGACAGAATAGGACAGAATACTCAAAAGCGGAGAGGTCTTGTCAAAGAGTAGAAAACTTAGGTATAAGTATTCTACTCTTTGGAATACATAAACCCTTCATAAACCAAACGGAATATGTCTTGTGATCACAAGTTGCCATAGATAATAAAAGGGTTACCATGCTAAAATGTCGTTTATTTGAAGCTATTGTGACCTTTTCTGGTGGTTGCAAACAGTGTTGCCAACGTAGGCGATTTTTCGCCATTTAGGCTACTCAGAACGAGAAACGGCGACGAAAAAATCTAAAAGGCGACTGGTCGCCAATTAGGCTACTCTAGGGACAAGTTTTATTTATACTTCCAAGTAGGCAAACAGGCATATGGCCGTGCGTGTCTGTAATGTTGGTACAATTTGATATTGAGATGGTCACCCTATTCGTTTGTGATTGTTTATTTTCGGGGAATACCCTGAATTTATCTTAGCTATTATGTAACCAAATTTAGAATGCAATAGAGTTAAATGTATTCTATTGTGAATAATGACTACCGCAATTATCTGTATTGTACTGGCAGAAAAATGTATGTCTCCAGTGGATCTTGCGCCAGTACTAGCTCATCAACTACTACTGAAGACGGCGAAAGTCTTGGTGATGCCTTATTATTGCTAGCAGAGGACGAATTAGAAAAATCCATTTTTTTTAATTGTTTATGTAGTTTTTAAAACATTAACTTTAATTTAATTAACGTGTTTTAAAGATGGCTTATGCCTATTTATCAGTGTGTTATGAACATATTATGAATAAATTGATAAAAAAGTACATTTTATTTTATTCATCTTGATATTTTGTGGTTTGGGCTACTTTAGGCTCCTATAACTGAAATTCGGCGATATTAGGCTACTTCATGCATGAGAAACGGCGACATTAGGGCCAGCGCTGTTGGCAACACTGGTTGCAAATACCGATAATGCAGTCGCAGAGATGACTGCTGGCAAATACCATTAACACTTTACCCAGGAGTTTATGCGACTACTACACCAACACGGTACTTTTAAGAGAAATTGTTAAAGCCTCTTTGGTGTTTTTCTGCTGCAGTGACATGAGTTTTGAATATGTATAGATTTTTCCTTGAGTGATGACATGCAACTCAAACTCAAAAGCGTTCCGAACGAGAGAGCTTCAAGCTATATTACTATACTCTATGGCTTCAAATAGGCTTTATAATACTGTATCCAATATTTGTACTTACATTTGGGACAGTTATTATTGAGTTATAAAAATAATTATTCCATTTATTCATTTTCATACATATTAAATACATTTTTAATATAATAATTTAATATATCTATAAACAATAAAATAAAAACATTTAAAAATATAAAAAATAGTAGCCCACCGGCATCGGGAAAAGGGTCGATCAGAGCGGCGCGGCGCGCAGTGATTGTTGACATAAAGGTCCCGCATGACGAGAACCTCGTGAAAGCCGAGAAAGATAAGCAAATCAAATATCTATCTTGACTTGGCTCGCGAGTTTGTCGACATGTGAGAAGTGAACTCAGCGATCATTGTGCCGATAGTCGTTTCAAGAAGTGGCTCAATTGCCAAGAGCCTCGACCAATATCTAAGGAGGCTCTCGTTAGGCAGCTGGATCAAGGGCGTTATTCAGAAAGCGGTATTCCTGGACATGGCTTGTATTACCTCATTTTAGTTGCCTAGCCCCGAGCGACAGCAAAACACCAATTAACAATTATTATGTTGTAATTTACCAGCCTGGTAGTTACACAGTTGGATTGGATGAGTAGGTTTCCAGCAAACCAGCGTTCTTCTTGATATAAATCTTGACGATCAGTGGAACTATTCTAATAAGTAGGTACTTACCTACCTAATACCTACTTTCCAATGATTGGTTAATAAAACAACAAGATTTTAGCAATAAAATATTTTATTTCATTATAAAACAATTTAAAGGTTTGTACCACTATTTTATAAACATTGCCAGTAAAAGTACATAGAAAATGGTGAAAAATATATGTAGGTACATAATATCACAAAATGGAATGTAAGATATAAAAATGAGCCGAATACGATTTCTAAAAGTGGCAAATGCAGTTGTAGGTACAAAGCAATATAAAACTGCTTACTTTTTAAATATAAAACATTAGATAGGTACATTTGAGCAGAATCAACCTTATTTGTGGTACCACTAGGTATAGTAAGTAGGTACCACAAACCACGAAATGTTTTTTGGGCCATGATAAAACTAAATCTTGACAAATACATTTACAACAACTCATGTAGTACCTACTTAGCATTAAAAGCTTGTAAGTAACTTCTTCAACCTTCCAGATTACTTACGTCTCTTGCATTTAAATAATTACGTAGGCATTATACGGAGGTACCTAGATACCTCTTAGATATACGAAGAAATGGTACCTACCAAGGTTAATTTAGTACGTACTGTAGGTTCTTAATTATTTATCTATTGAAAGTGAATTATCACTAGAATTGGTTTAAGATTTAGTAACTTGGTAGGTACGTAAATCTAGCTTGAAAAGCATGGATATAAATCATCATCGCCAATAACTACTTGAACACAAATACAATAGGTACACATGAATAAGGTAAATTGCCACTTTTACGAACGATTACGAAGAAACGCCTGATTTGATTAAATAGCAAACAGTAGTGGTTCAGTTAAAAACGATTCATCAACTTTGTTCGTTTTGATAGTGCATTCTACGAACTTATTAAATATTAATTATGGCAATCTGACACTATAGAATATCTAAATAAAGCTTTCACTTAATATTCCACTATTATCGTAGTCCCTAATTTAACTACTAAAAGTGTAAAAATCTATTATTTACAAAATAGGTGGACTCTTCGTTACAACGCTAGAAATGCACACAACACGCTATTTACATAATTATAAAGTTTGATGAGAACTTCAAAACTAGAATCATCGTTTTTATTAGAAAAATAATAACAATTTTCGGATTTGGTTTGTTTTCGACATAAAAACAAAACAGAATAACTTTGAGAATCATTATAGCTTTCATATTTTTTAGAGACTGAATAAGTTATTATTTGAATTTTATTGAACGATGCAATACTAACGTAGTTTTTAAGAACTTTGTTACTAACAATTATGGACAATTACTTGGCCTGAAATAAATGTATTTTATTTATAATCAATGAAAAACGGAGATACGATCCACGCAAAGTTTTAAAATATCTCGTTCACACAAGTAAGTAAATGACAAATTCATTCAAAATTACGCAAACATAATATCTTTATCTACTCTTATTAATACGTTGTTTAAAAACAATAGTTTTGGTTTTCTTATATAAAAATAAAATTAATTCATATTTGCACTAAAATATAAGTATTTGAATCACATTTACCGGATTAAATTCTAAACTAAAGCAGCGTTCATTTCTTTCAAGATTTGTTAAATGTTTGTGGAAAAATCTTTATTTTTCTTTTAATTTGGACAATAATTCGGCAAATGTTGAATAATAAGCTAACTTATCTATTTACATGACTGACTTTGGATGTCATACTTACTTCTTTATGCATGCATTGTTTATCTATACCAACACACGCTCAAATAAACTCTTTATAAAATTTTCTACGGCATTTGAGTGTATGAATAAAGTTACCTAGGTTATTATATACACGGTCTATATTGATAGAGGTATGTGATCGTAATATAACATTGTACCCAATGGCTGCACACTTATTTAAGTATGCACATTTGATACACTTATGTGAGATATTGCCTACATTTGTATTTGTTTACAGGATAAGTTTAAATCTAAGAGTGGATTTTCTAACGCTAAACCCAACAAAAAATGAGTATTCAATACATTAGACTCTAGTTCAGTTCCACTATAGTAACTAGTGTTACTATTTAAAGCATAGACATAAATTCAAAATAAATACTCGTTATTCTACACTATGGCAGTGGGTACTGATTGAACGACAGTCTTTGCGTAAATTAACACTAATCATCATAAAATTACTAAGAAGATAAAAATTTAATTAATAACTAATTGAGATTCATTGGAAATCTTGTACTATATAGCGTTGTTATACTCTCGTTTCCGTGTCGTCTTCAGTAGTAGATTTCCTGTAATAATTATTTTCTATTACTAAATGCATTTTGCAATATTATATCCAAGCTGAATTTATTCCATTGACACATGCATGACAGTAGGTAATTGTAAATATAGTGCTGCGTGGTTATTTTGGCGCGCAAGCATAGACGGAACTAACGCCGCCATCTAGTTTTTTTTAATACATTTTCCAAAGACAATTTTGCAAATGTTTACCAACAGCGCCCTCCCGACAATGCCGTTAAAGCGCCAAAAGGACCGGACTGCACTTTAATATTAGTTTCTATTCTAAAACCTTTCAAAACACTGAAAGAGATATTTCATCAACAGTTTAATGGTGTCTTGACCACATTCAATATTCCAATTTCGCCTAAATGACAAAAAATCTATATTCTTTTTTGAAACTGATATTTTTAAAGTTATGGTTAGAATGTGGTGAAGACTACGAATAAAGAACATTAGATTACCTCCTCCCTAAATGGTTGAAGATGATTGCGCGGCAACACCACCGGTTAGCAAAGCAAAAGATGATTACAATGAGTGTTTCTCATACAACCGCCACCATCTATTGACAATTTTATCATTATGGCTGGATAAAAAGTAAAATAATAAAAACCTAAAAACGATTTTCAGGAGCCAATCCTACAAAATTCCTTTAATATGTATTCATATGTATGCCGATCATATGAATGAATGATCGGCTTATAAATGATGTAAGCGAGACTTTGTAACAACATAATGATTTAAAAGAGTGTCCATGGAGTTTCTTGCCCATTCTTCTCCATAGAGATCTACGCTTTCGAATGGGCAACTACAGTACTTCCACAAGTTATTATGCCCTGTGACTGGGATTGTAGCTTAGTTTTTTTTGTGTTTTGACTTTCAAAAGTGCCTGTAATGGTCTAGTTGAAATAAATGCCTTGAGTTTGAGTTTTGCAATAAAGTCCGGGCATTTTATTTTTAAATCTTACATTTATATTTTGTATAAAAATAACCTCAGGATGAAAAGTCCGGACAGATAACAAAACCGGGAAAGAAGACGGACATGTCCGGACAAATTCTGACGAATGTTGCCCACGATCTATCTGTATTTTTTTTTTAAATTTCAGTGTTTGTGAATGTGATTTCTTGTAGACTATGACTCTGAAATACGTTTACGCAGAATTCCGTACCAAGAAGACGCACTACTTAGATGTAGAAAAATATTCACTTAGAGGGTAGAATAAAACAATATTTTTGAACCGCCTCAAGAAACTAGTTGCAGGTACCAATTCAATGTTGCAATACGGAATTCTGATTCGCTTAGAACATAAAATGAAATAGTTTTACAAGCAGTAACAGTAACCATGCAGACAGAATAGGATTCAGACTTACTCGCTTGTCTCACCCATACTAGCTAGAGGCGCCCCCATCTGCTGTTGTTGATTTTCGGCTAAGAAAACAAAACATTCAATAAAATATTAGTTTACAAACACACTTGTAAAATCTTAAAGATAACACTGCACATAACGTGAAACTAAATGCGAGTCTCAATTCTGTAATGTATTCAACATAATCTTTCTCCTGCCCTTATCTCAATTTATATGGGGTCGGCGCAGCATGTCTTCTTCTTCCATACTTCTCTAGTACTCGTCATCTCGTTAGACACCTCTTTTCTAGCCATATCACCCTTCTGAAATTATTTACAACAAAAAAAACCAAAGAACATACTTTGGCAAGGGACCTCAAAGAAATCTGAACTAAAAAAGTCACAAAACGATAAGTATGTACTGCGAACACGCGCATATTTTGTTCATATTTTGTTCTGTTTATTTGAGCGAGTCCATCGAAAAAAACAATGTGCTGGAATTGCACCTTTATGTTTGAAAATACCACAAGTTGAAAAAAAAAAATCCAGCTTTTTGCCCCACATTGACCACGCCCAGACTACTGATACAGTCCTTTCATTGACTTTTGATTTTGAATAACTGTCAAAATGATAGTGAGCTTTATTCTCGTTGGTATAAAGTTGCTGTTGGGTTGCTGCTGGCAGAGGTAAAATAACTTAAAAAGTTCTGTAGCTAGTAATAAGAGGGTGACACAAAACAAAGTGCACTTTAATCGTACTATCTAGATCTGCCATTACCTGGATGTGCCATCTCACTACTACGAACTTGCGGTGCCTGGTTGATCCCACGCAAGTGAGCGTGGTCTTCCTCAGCTAAAGCAAGCAAAATAATAAGATCACAAGCAGTTCAACACTCTTAAACGCTGGATAAGCTTGGGTGATGAAAAAATAACAAAAAAATAAAAGCACACTCTCAAAGTACAACGTCAAAGGAAAGGTTAAAATGTTGCCAGTCTAGAAAAATGCTAGTGTGTATAGAATTCAATATTTTTTGAAAAATTTATAAAATTGGGCAGCTCATGAACTTGATACAAAGAAAGGCTCGTTTTTGGAGAATCTTGTTTTTGCCATTGGACCAGTGAAAGGTCTTGCTGAAAATATCGTTATATTTTACTAATCAAAATTACATGATGTGGGTTTAGGAATATTACTAACAAAGTAACAAATAAAACACTCTGTACAAACACAAAACCAATCACAAAACGACTGTTCAAACATTCACATACCTGTGTAAGGAAACAAATATTTATCATGATGTTTATCCGATCCTTCTGACATCCTATCAGTATAATCTCCTCCATACTGACTATCCATTTTTCTTTGATAATCATTCTTCAACATGGTAGCTATGCCGGAATCCCGGAAATCCCTTGGCGGGTATCCATCATGCTCCCTTGTAGAAACTCCGGAATCTCGAAAATCCCGGGAGCCGTATAAATTTTGGTCTGAATTTAAGTATTTTGTGGGGCTGTATCCATAATCTGATGTCCGTGTTGGGAGGTAATTTTTGGACCCGTATGGGTTTCCGGGAAGTCGGTACATGGTCGGTGATATTGGGTAGTTCGGGTCGTACGGTATTTGTTTCACTGTGTCGGTTGGTAGGACGCCGTACATTAGTTCGTCATCCATTACGCCATATCTGAAAAAAGAAAGTCGGGCATCGTTTTCACATGCGTGCTAACTGCTTACATCACGAGGTTGGCTCAAATTATTTTATTATAGTTAATTAATAAAACTTGTTGTTTACATTCTAACCACTTGTTACGGGAGTGACTACCCACACTTATCGATGCGAAATCGGCTTGAGCTGAACACGTATAACCCTACTTTTGTCGCATTTGGTTCGGCGCGGTGTCGAGACGCGTCGCTCGAACCGATTAGAGCCAAATGACGTATTTTTCGCTTTTATTGCATAAACATAATATTTATGAATAAGACAATATTAAATAGTTAATTCTGATCGGCTCAAGCCTATTCTGCGTCTGATGTAGAACGGTTACTCACTTCATGTCAAAGAAATCAGTGACGTTAAGTTGAATTTGCGAAAAAAGATTTACCTGTTTAACCCTGCTTTATGTTAAATAAAAAGTTAGAAAATTCGAAGACATGTGACATCTACAAACCCGCGCTGGGCCCGCAGTGCCGCGTGCGTTACGGAATTTCGGCCTACTTCCTCTCACAGAGATGTCAGGAGGCTTGTGGCCCAGCAGTTAGCACATTCAAGGCCGCATGTTACCCAGGTACAAAAGTAACAGGTTTTTCAGAAGAGATACGCACCTGTTATCAAGCGGCAACCTACTCGCGTCCACACTAGCCACATAGGTATCGTGCACGTTCTCCAGTATGGAAGGCTTCATCCGATGGCGGCTGAGCTGGAACACGTCGGAGGTGAGGTCGGGGTTGGGCAGCGGCAGCGGCGCGGGCGAGGGGGAGGGGGAGGGGGAGGCGGCGCCCTCCGAGTCCGAGCCGCCCGCGCGCGCCCAGCGACCCGCCGAGCCGCGGCTCTCTGATGGAACGAATTCACGTTTACTATACAGATCATTCTAAATTAACACATGACGGCGCAGCAAGTGGCGCCGTCTGTTCGTTGCGAAGTTACTAGGAACTACAAAAAAAAATCATCCGAACACTCAGGCTCTGTCGCCGCGAAACTTTCAGCAAACAACCCCATTGAATATGAATTTGGTTGAACTGCCAATTATAAACCAATAACTGATTTAAGTCGTACCTTCTCGTATATGCGAAGGCCATCTTGGCTGGATAGCAAGTGGTGCTCCTTCAGTAATATTCGGTAGGTAACTCGCAGCACTGCCACTAGTTGCTCGATCCCCTGCGAAAAGCATTCAGTATAGTACTTCCTGGCAGTTTTATGCAATCTGATTAGAAAAATGTGTTCCGAGGGAATTAATTTTTCTGTTGACCCTTTTTTCTTTCCGCCTAAAACACTAGGATGTGGTTAAGAGTGGCCGTTTTGAGGAACTGTCTTGTCTTTTTGAAGTTGCAAAAATCCTGATTAACTATTAACTGGTCTTAATTTCTTATTTGAACTTTTGATTTTTATCATAACTGTGTCCTTTCTTAATCAAAAGCATACTTTCTGCTTTTGATTTAGAAAGGACATAGTTATTCAAACGTTTATCCGTTTAGCGTGATATTAGATGGCAATAATATTATGAAAAATTGGCCTTGGAACCATTCTTGGGCAAGAAAAACTAAGCGTAACCTCTTCTAAAAATAAGTATAGGTACTTATAAATAGTAGTGACTGTTAGCAGAAGGTGGGAAATTGAATCTCCTCGTATTGGTCTCGTCATCATCATACGAGTGGCTAGAAGCCAAGTTCAGGCTTATTGTGCTGCCGTCACTGAATCCATACTTTGCATACCTAATAATGTTTTTTACAAACTATTACCATGACTTCGTTCGCATTGTCTATGCCACAAGAATGCATTTTTCCGTCAAAAAACCACGTCGTTTCGTTGCTTCGTTGTTGCGAGAAAGACGGACTAACCAACAAACATATTATCTTGATTAACAAATTTTAATAATTATTATTGATAGTAGGATTATACTAACTATTAGCTGAAGGCGGATGGCTGGATCTTCTAGTGCTGGTCTCGTCATCATCAGAAGAGTGGCTGGAAGCCAGGTCCAGGCTCCTGGCGCTGCCGTCACTGTCGCTGTCAGTGGCTTCGGTGGCTTCCTCGCCGGTCTCTCCCGTAGTCTCACCGTCTGTGGCCGTTTTGCGACGCCGCCGACCTTCGTCTAGGAAGAATGGGTTAAGGAGGAGTTAAGAGTTATAAAGTAATAATAGTGTTACGTCGTACGTACGAGATCTTTCGAGAAAGGACGTGATTCAGTGTGTTTGCGCTAAAAACTTCGAGAAGCGTGCCATTATTATTAGTTCAAAGTTAAGTAGGTAACTACTTATAAAAAATATTAGGAATTGTCATTGTAATTTCGACCGTACGCCGAGGGCATAAAGTACCTACTTCTTTATTCGGTACAAGTAGGTTATTATTTTTTTGCCTACTACTTGGTAATGTTTTTTTGTTGATGTTTTTATCGAACCGTTCTACACATCGCCGGAATGTTCGTGAATAATGGGGTAGTATAAAAAGCACAAGCGCCGACACACAAGGGAGTAGTCTGATTCAGGCGATACAACGGAGCGAATCGAAGTGAACTAGAAGTGCGATATCTAAGCGAATAGTGATCAGTAGTGTACTTGTGATTAAGATTTAAGTGTTTTGTGTTTAATAAAGTTATTAAATTGTCTGATTGGTAGTAATTAATTTATCCCATACCCAGCTCGTAACAATAGTAATGTTTATTCACATAAATATGTACATTTCTTTACAAGTAGAGTGCTTAATCTAAACTTAGAGTGGACTTTTCAATGTTTTGGTTTGATTTACAATATTGATTCATGTTTTCAAGAAAATCAAATTATGCTGGTTAGGCCGTGCGGGCTGTTAGTCTTCCGTCGTGACCAAGAGCTAGGTACACTCAGAGTCTTGGAATATCTTTTAAGACTAAGTGTATCTAGCTGCTTGGTCTCTTGGCTCTTGGTCTTGCTAAAAAAGGGAATAGGGTATTCTAATATTTACCGTCTTTCCTAGTATGTAGCGAAGAGTCGAATCCTCTGAGGTAGGCGGGCATGTCACTCGCACTCGTGTTGTAGTTCGACGTCGAGGTGCTGGTGTGACGTAGTTGACCGTCACTGCGACTGTGGAAAGTAGTCGTTTAGTTTTTTTTTTTTGCAATATTGTACGGTGACTCGGTGACAGCGCGCTATTCGATTTGGAACGTTAGGCTTAGTGAAAAAAATAATCGACTTCCAAAAACAAACACAAAAAAAGTGGAAAATAACTTTACTTTCGGAAGTCGGAAACGGTGACTATTGTTTGTTTCATTGACTTCTTTGCCACCGACTTTCGAAAGTAAAGTTATTTTCCACTTTTTTTTTCTGTTTGTTTTTGGAAGTCGGTTATTTTTTTTTTGCAAAAAAGTTTTTATTTTATCCTTTTTAGTTATCGTATCACACACAAATCCTTATCAAGTATCAATTTCGCAATTTCTTTTACTTGGATGACATATTTTTTGCAGCTATTTTGATTTAAAAACCAAACTACTAAACCGATTTTGATGAACTTTCTATGGGACCAATCGGGAAGTACTTATATCCTTTCAGATAAAAGAATTTTTCAAATCGGTTCATAAATGACGAAGATATGAGGTAACAAACAAAAAATACAAATACAACCGAATTGAGAACCACCTCCTTTTTTTGAAGTCGGTTAACAAAGGTTCAATATCCCTTAACTTTTGGTATGGGACGTGGATCCGCGCAATCTCGTCCTTTCTTTCTTTACCGTGTGGTTAGTACCTAACATGGTGTCGGAGTTTTTATGCCGCCCATGGGCCTCTGACTTGGCTTGACATAGGCCGTCGAGAAATATCTCTCAGGCATGCTGGTTTCCTCACGATGTTTTTTTCACCGAAGCAAATGATAATTATACAATACGCACATGATTCCGACAAATCAAAGGTACGTGTCTTGGGTTCGAACTCGATACCTATGACTTGGCAGTCCATCGGTCACACCACTAGGCTATCATTGCTGGTCGATCAATCCCGTTATACTGCCGGGACGCGGATCCACGACAAAACGAAATCCCGCGTTTTTTTTTCAGATAACTTTAGTCCGCGGATCCACGTTAAGCGTTCAGACATTTCTATATTGTTGATATTTGTAGTTAGGTATTGCTTGCTTGTCTGTGTAGAGACCCTTGAATGATTATATTTTGAGTCTTATGTAGTGGTTTTAAGAGGGAGTTATGCCTTTCTTGAAACCTCATCAAGTCTCTGGTCTGTACAAATATCATAATGAAGTCATGTGATTGGTTGAAAAAAATGATGAAGAGATGCCAGTTTTGACAGGTTTTAAATATTTTTCAGTTATTAACACAAATAAAGTAAATATGGCGCTTATGGTGCTTACCTATAAGGACTAGAACTAGTTTTAGTAGTGGATCTAGAAGTGGTAGATGATGCTGATATTCCAATGTTCCTCATCTGACGTCCTGGCTCCGTACTACTATGATACGCCAAGGCGGACCTAAGACAACATAACATTACATTAATTTTAACTTTAATTCGTCTGCTATAAAGTTGAAAACAGATGAGTTTGCTGAAGGTTTACAGTCTTGGCTGGTGTAAGTTTTGTTTGAAAAATGGATCTTAGGGAGACGACGATAAGGCGACAGGAGATTCCTCAGATCTCTCTGCATGTTTTTCACAATCATGAACGATCCGATCCTTGTGCTCCCGATTATCTAAATAAAACTTATAATTTTAAAGTGTTGGGTAGTTCTCACTGTCTTAACTTTCGGACTTCTAAAAATCTACGGCTTCAAATTCCTTCACACCGCACCGGTTTTATTTAACTAGCACTTCGCCCGCGACTTCGTATGCAAAACTTGTGATAACTGGACTAATACGCATGATATAAATATAATGTATAGCCTATAGCAACCGCGAATAATGTAGCTTTCTAACAGTGAAATATTTTTAGAAGCGGATCAGTAGTTCCAAAGATTACCCCCTACACACAAACTTACAAACTACCTCTTTATAATACATATTAGTATAGATTAAGCTGTCTCAACAATTAAGCTCTGGATCGCGCTAGCCTTTGATATAAAAAAAAGCTGAAAGCGAAATGTCTTTTAAAAGAAAAGTTCGGAACTTGTACTATTTAAAGTTAGACTAAATACGAGTAGCTCTCTTATAGTTATTGTCATAATAATTACATTTAGTTTCTCGTATTCTAGACAGTTGTATTTATTTTAATATGTATTAGTTTATTTTATCTGCATATTTAGGTATTAGTATTTATCTGCATTTTAATTTGGAAATTGCTTATTTTCTTTTTTTTTTTTTACCCAGTCACATTGCGGTCCTATTTAACCCAAAGGTTGACTGGTAGAGAATACCTTGTGGTATTAAGTCCGCCTATATACCATTTGAACAAGAAATTTTAAATAGTGTGTTAATTACCTGTTGACTTGTGATAAGTTTTGAGCACTGCTGCTGATGATGACTGATGTGTCGACCAGAGGCACTTTCTTGCCCAGACATCTTAGTACCGTCCTGTAAAACGTATTCAAATTGAATTGCTTGTATGTGAGTATACGCGGTGAAAGGGACACCGACGTGAAAACGGAAACCACATACTCAGTACATCATTCTGAACACCCCCCCACATACAAACATTTCAATCAGCTGATTCCTACAAAAGTGCAATACTTACACGGTCAAAAGGTATGGAACAGCTGATTTTTTTAAGGGGCATATACATAGGTATACCAATGACATTGCCAATAAAAACTTAAAATATTCATGAAAGTAAAAATATTAACGAATTTTAAAATGCATAATTTTGTGCCCAATTTACCACAATTTCCTTAAAATCTAATAAACTGTTAAAACGTGACAACACCGACTTCGGCATTAGTATGTTCGACGTCAATTGTTTGTTGATGTCGTCACTACCCGAGAAGCCGAGAAGCGGTCGGAGTGTCGCCACCCGCATACTTGTGTTGCTATGTAAGTTTCCTCATTTTAGAACATTTTATTTAATTTTTATCGGTATATTTTATCCGCAGCAATTACCATCGATCTTACCTTCTCAAGTTATCCCGGACGCGTATGTTGAACGCGATGTAGCCGAGCGCGGCGGCGGCGGCGTGCGCGGCGACTGCGGCCGCCAGCGCCGCGGCGAGCACGCCGCGCCGCGCGCCCGCCTCGCTGGCCAGCAGCAGCGCGCTGGCCCACGACACGCACACCAGCGGCATGCACACTACGCTCACGCCTAGCAGCATTCTGGCCCGACAATACGAGACCTCATTATCAGACTGTCATGTATAAACTAATATCTAAAATAGCTTGTGTCTAAAATAAAGAATGTGACTAAGTTCTTCTACAGTCCCTTCACAGCCACCCCTACTCCTGATAGTAGAACACTATTGTAATAAAAAAAATAAAAAATCACTGATTTGGACAGAGATGATGATCAAAGGATTCACTGTGCAAGGTCGAAGAACGGACAACAAACTCTTTTGATAATCTCTTTAATCAAAATGATATTACAAAATATGAAGAAATAAAGTATTTTGCTTACCTCAAATTCCCAAATCCAATAACGTGGTCTCTAACTGTGAAGGCCGCTCTAGTAGCCCCCGCTAGAAACACTAGAGCTGCACCCGCGTACACCGCCGCTGGTATCACAACCCACCACACTACTGGCTCGTGACAGCTCACCCAGCAACTATATAAATGCGTAAATGGAATTAGTGGCTGGGAGTCAACATTACGGCAAGTTAGGGCAAATGCGACATGCTGTTCAGAAATCTTTGAATCGCAAAGAGAAGCGTTTTATGTGCAAGCCAAGCTTTTGGGTAGAATAATACTATATTGTACAAAATGCATCAAAAATTTTCATTTAGCTTTTATAATATCGTTATATTTAAGGGTACAATGGCGATATCATCCAGACAGTCTTTGGATGGACTGAACGAATTCAAAAATAAACAAGAAGGGTAAGCACTGGTGTTAATACTCATAACAAATACTTACTGCACACAACACGAAAGAAAAATATTACAATTATAAACCCAGCAGTTGCGTGGAGAACAACGTCTGTTTATCAGGATGAATTTGTTGGATTTTGAAATGGGACCTTCAAATCTTGTTCTTTTTACTTATAGAAAAATAGCGTCTACGTGCCGTGCCCGGTTTACCCACGTCAAGTATGACAATCTATAAGCGCTTGTTGACACCATACTAACACACCCCGAGAAGGATCTTTATCGCCGATTATACCTACACTAGATAAAACTAAAATGATATAAAAGCATTGGCATCGCCGTGGGCGTACTCACAAGAGCGCATTCCCGTACTGATGCTGGTGATGGCTGGCGGCGAGCGCGAGCGCGACGGCGGGCGCGGCGTAGGCGGCGCCCAGCTGCGCCGCCAGCCCCGCGTGGTTCACGTCGCGCAGCTCGCGCAGCAGGCGCCGCAGCTGCCACGCGTCGCACGCGCACCACGCCAGCGCGCACACCCACCAGTAGTGCAGCGACATGGCCATCAGCTTGCACAGGAACTGCACCGCAACATACGACGTCAATATTGACAACTATAACATTTAATGACGAAGGCACCGGGCGATACACCCGATCTCCGAGAGCGAGAATCGGCTACCGTCAGGCTTGGTTTCCACCGAAGCGGGACGAACGAAAAGGTGAGGAAACGTCCGAGTTTTGACCAGTGACAGGAGTGCCGAGCGACGTGATGTAAATTTCAACCTTTGTGATTGGGCGATTCCCGCAGGCTCATCTTCAATTTTATGGAAACCGGCTCTAAGACGATCAACCACAATGGGACGAGCAGAGGTGGCTTAGTAGTAACGGCCATGATTCATGAGTTTTAAGTTGTAATTTCGAACCCAAAGCAAGCAATTAATTCTGTGTAATGTATTACATCATAACTGATCTCATAATCGTGAAAGAAAACTTCGAACCGAGCATTCGAAGACATGAGGCATCCGACTGGGCCCACTTAGTAAATGACATGATGACGTCCTCTTACAGGTAAGAAGCCGGTGTCGAAACAGTGGGTTTTGGACAGGCTAATTATGAATCAAAAAGAAAAATCCTTTTGGTAAAGAAGAAAGACTATATGATCATGATTACTTACTTCATTCTGCACCAAAGAACTCCTGGCCTTCAAAGCTATAAGGTACAGCAGCTCAGCCATAAACACACAGAAGATGAGGTGCTTGTGTATGGAGTTGGAGACGGTGGCGGCACCACCTCGCATGAGGCACAGTGCTGCCCAGGTCATGAGGAGGAGGGGCAGAGATATGCTGAATGCGGTGTATGATGTCACTGATTCCAGGAGTGAGGGTTCCGGGATGAACTGTTGGGAGAAAAACGGTAATGTTGAGTTTGTTTTGTTTTTTGTTATGCGGTGTTATGTTATGTTCCTAAATAATTAAGTATATGGTATTGGGTAGTATAAGAGGAATTAATTGAATTCAATCATCAAATTTTCCTTCCTTTTTGGCGACCTGAATTTTGACACTGTTTAATCTTATTCTGCTTTTTAAAACAATTTAAATAAGATTTTATGAATATTGAAATGCTCAACATTTAGTGGAAATTGAGAACACTGTTTTCAACTTTTATTTAGGTTTTGTAGATAAACATAAAAAATTTTCTATTCCCTTGTTGATAACACAAGCGCTACCGCTGAACATGAAGTCCTGATTTCATTTTCGGAAAGTCATATGTACGTCTGTCTTTTTTTGGCATTACGGAAAGATGTAATATTAATATTATTAATATTAATATTACTAATATTATTATTAATATTATCGGAAAGTGTTTTTCTTCTCAGCGCTTAGACTGGATATTAACTACATTTACGGGCCGAAACCAGAGTAAATGTAGCGTGTGGTGTGTAATTTTTGTGTATGTCTATGTGTTGTGATGAGGTCCTATTTCATTCTCTTCTATCTGCATGAATTTTCTAACAATTCTACATGTATTTAAAATCGCAGCTTTTTGCAGTATGATGTAGATGGATTCTTTTAGGTCTAGTAATTTTAAACTATGGAGAAGATGATTTGGTATAACGCCTGTTGTGGAAAGGACTATAGGAACTACATATACTTTTTGTTGTCGCCAGATTCTAGTCACTTCATCTTTGAGCTCTGCGTACTTACTAATTTTTTCTGTGATTATCTTCTGTATGTTGTGTGTATTGGGGACAGCAATGTCTATCAAGTAAGTTACTTTGTTTATTTTATCCTGTAGGATTATATCCGGTCTGTTGTAATGGATTGTCCTATCAGTGAGAATGGCCCGATCGTAATAGAGTTTATGTGTTGTATTTTCTAGGGTAGGTTCTGGTTTATAATTGTAGTAAGGAGTGTTGGTATTTTGAATGAGTGTGTGTTTGAGTGCTAGTTTTTGGTGAATGACATTGGCCACCTGATTGTGCCTGTGAGTGTAGTCGGTCTGCGTGAGGGTTGTGCATGCTCCTGTTATGTGCTGGATGGTTTCTGGTTGGATGTGACATTTGCGACATTTATCATTTGTTACTGTAGGATCTTTGATTATGTGTTTTCTGTAGTTTTTTGTGTTAATGATCTGATCTTGAATAGCTATTATAAATCCTTCAGTTTCCGGGAACAAGTTGCCTATTTTGAGCCACTTATTCGAAGCTAATTTATTTATGTGGGATTGCTCTAAGTCGTGAGGATGCCTACCGTGGAGTACTTTCCTCTTCCAGTCTTCTATTTTATGTTGCTGCGGGTCATCATTAGTTGTGTTTAGTATTTCTGTCTGATGACTTAGATTAAGTGGAGTGTAGTTGAGATCATTTATAACTATGGCTTTATGTATGTTACTACTGCGGGATTTTGAGTGAAAGAATGATTTTAATCGACTAACTTGTTTCCGCCATAGGTGCTGAATGTCTATTAGGCCATATTATTATTAATATTATTATTTATTAATATTACCATCAGATGTTACTTAGCAACCACTGTTATTAATAAAATTATATTTTTACATGTCACAACCACAACTCTTATTTTATAATGATAAAATAGTTTTTTCATGGTAGCAGAGCGTGGTTACAAGTGAAAGTAACTAGAGAAGTCATCAACCAAGTTTAAAACAATCCGGGAAGACAAATATTCATAATGCAATCACCAAGTTGTAAAATTGACATTGGTCACCTGGAGGGTGTGAAGAACTGGTCGACTTGGAAATTTAAAGCGACATTACTACTAAGAGGTATGCCCGGTGGATTGGACGCGGTAAACGGTGCTCTAATAAAACCCGTGAAACCTATTACCAACAATGTCGACGAAATTTCTCGACATCTTACTGCTCTAGAAAAATATAATAAAATTGACAGTTCTGCATTACTTTTGCTTACCGCAAATATGTCAGATGAAACTCTTCAGAAAATAATGCGTTTTAACTCATCTAAAGAAGTTTGGGACGAACTACATCGTTTGTTCGATGGCACGTCTGAAGACAAAAGTTATGATCTATGTATGAGTTTTTTCAACTATTCAAAAGATCCGTCACACGACATCACAACTCATATCTCCAAAATAAAAACAATTTGGTCAGATTTGATAAATGAATTAATGAAGGTAGATAAGTCTGAATTACCAGATATCCTATTAATCTGTAAAATTCTGGATACTCTACCTGAACCATATTTCTCATTCAAATCAAGCTGGATGTTGATGTCAAAGACAGATAGATCAATAGAAAATCTGACTACACAACTCTTTGCCTATGAGCGCTCTATCTCTTTGAAAAGTGAAGGTCCCGCAGAAGCTCTAGCCTTACAGAATTATAATAAAGCAAAAAAGAAATGTGGATATTGTGGAAAAGTCGGTCACAAAGTAAGGCAATGTCATAAATGGAAAGCTGACGGTAAACCAGCTAAGCCTGAAGGTAAACAGACCCCAACAAATTTGAACTTAATGCTCATGCAAGTCAATACAGATGTAAATTCAATGCATACAAACTATGATACATCGAGTTGGTTTGTCGATAATGGTGCAACTAATCATGTCACCTGTCGGAACGACTATTTTTCTAGTTTTCAGCATTTTGAAGATAATCGTATAGTGATTACTGCTAATGGAGCTAATGTCAAAGCAATTGGCAAAGGTACTGTTGACTTGAAAACAGTTATAAATGGCATGGAATCCAGAGTAACACTCTGTGATGTATGGTATGTACCTGATATTAAGCGAAACCTATTTTCTGTACTGGCCACTCAAGACAGACTAAACAAAAGTGTTTTCATGTCTGAAAGGGAACACTGCTTGCTGAAAGTTGATGGACAAGTTAGACTGACTGGCAAAAGGATCAAGAATGGTGGCTTATACATGCTCAATGTAGAGACTATTACAAAGTCAACACCGAATGTAAATATTTTGTCAACAGAAAACATACTACAACTATATCACGAAAGGTTAGTCCATCAGAATAAAAAACACGTTAAAGGTGTTATAGAACGAGAACTAGGAATTAAAGTTCGACTAGCTTCAGAATTGTGTACTGGCTGTATTTATGGTAAAACACACAGACAGTCTTTCGGAACAAGAGTACGAGCTAAACTACCTGCAGAAATTTTACACGCTGATGTATGTGGTCCATTCCCTCCTTCTTTTAACAAATTTCGCTACTTCGTTTTATTCAAAGATGACTACAGCAAGTACAGACACATTTATTTTGTTCGACAAAAATCGGAAGTTTACCTGAAACTCCGACAAATGTTACAAGAATGTAAAGTAGCTGGATACTCTGTTAAAGAATTTCTTAGCGACAACGGAGGTGAATTTGATAATCAGAACGTTAGGTGCATTCTACAAGAAGCTGGAATTAGACAAAGGCTCACGATGCCCTATACACCGCAACAAAATGGTCTTAGTGAACGTGAGAATAGAACTTTAGTTGAAGCCGCTCGTACAATGATGCATGCTCACGAAGAATTACCGTTTGCCACATGGGCAGAATTGATAAATACCGCTGCGTATGTGTTAAACAGAACTGGTCCAACTTCAGAAAATGGAAAATCATCATTTGAATTGTGGTTTAAGAAGAAGCCAGCAATCAGTCACCTAAAAATAATTGGATGTGAATGTTATGCTCATATTCCTCAACAAAAAAGAAAAAAACTATCTAGAAAGGCTGAGAAATGCATTCTTATTGGATATGAGGGTGATGAAGGCTATCGCTTACTGAATGAACATGGTAAACTCATAAGGTCAAGAGACGTTACATTTAATGAATCAGTATTGACTCCATTTGGTCAAAGTGATTTGGAAGAACAGCCTTCAGTCGAAACACACTTTCCACTTTCAGTACCACCGATGTGTGATGCAAGGGAGGATGATTGTGTCGAAAATAGCTTGGATCGCGCTGCAAGTAGCTCTGATGAGCTTAGTTCGACTTTGCCCCCAACATCGCCGGATTTGGTCGTGAGTCAGGAAATAGAAAGCCAAGATGACTCTACTGTACCATTAAATACGTCTTCAGAAGAATCACCTCCTTATGAAGACGCCTTAGATGATGATGATGATATTGAACGACCAAGAATCTCAGATGATATAGCTGAGATAGCCACTAGAATGACTTTACGAGATAGAAGTCAAATACGACCACCTAATAGATTCAGAGATTACGTCATGATGTCAGATGAAATTTTTAATCAGATCAATGAACCTAAATCTTACAAAGAAGCAATGACTAGTACGCATAAAGATGAGTGGGTCAAAGCAATGGAAAGTGAGGTGAAGTCTTTAAAGGAAAACAAAACCTGGATAATGGTGGACCTTCCAAAAGACAGGAAACCTATATCCTGTAAATGGGTATATAAGGTAAAAACCAATGCTGATGGCTCTTTAAATAAATTCAAAGCAAGACTAGTTGCTAGAGGATATACACAGAAAAAAGGCATTGACTATGATGAGACTTTCAGCCCAGTTGCTAAGATGTCGACAATAAGATCAGTCTTAAGCGTTGCTGCAAATGAAGGCTTAAAACTTACACAGTTTGATGTGTCAACTGCTTTTCTCTATGGTTCACTGAGCGAAGAAATATATATGAATCAACCTGATGGCTACTCTGATGGATCTAACAAGGTTTGTAAACTCAAGAAAAGTTTGTATGGTCTCAAGCAAGCGCCTCGGTGTTGGAATAAATGTATGGTGGATTATTTAAAAACCATTGGATTCAAACAATGCGATACCGACCCCTGTTTGTTTATAAAAAACCGTGCGAGTAACAAAATTATTCTTGCTCTCTATGTAGATGACGGTTTGGTCGCTGCAACAAATCAGGAAGATTCTGAAAAGCTAATAAGAGAATTGAAGAGAAGATTTAAAATAACGATAAAAGATGCATCCTATTTTCTAGGATTAGAAATAGAGGATCATGACGGTAATATAAAAGTGTCGCAAAAGCACTATGCTCAGAAAGTCTTGGATCGCTTTGGTATGAGTGATTGCAAACCTGTAACCACTCCTATACAAAAAGATGGACTGTCAGATCTGGATAAAGAAGTGGTAGACCCTGTTTTATTTCCATATAGAGAAGCTGTGGG